>REGM01000164.1:375103-398398 GCA_004194415.1 Aurelia aurita
TATTAAACGTCCCAAAATTCTCTCATTTTGCAGACGATGTTATGTTTGCGTTTACACTGTAAATTACAGTATTTCACAATGATTAATTAATGGATTAACATGTCATTGCAAAGCCATATTGGCTTGCATAACTTGTGATAAACACAACAACGAAAATAACGAACCTTGTTTAATCCCCTTTGAGAAGAAAATTGCTTTCGACACGTTATTTAGAGCGGCAAATAAATGAAATATCTGATGGATGGAAATTGCGATCTTTCATGATTCATTCATGATTCACTCATGTGCGTCAGAATGTTTCACAATCCAGTTTCTTTCGTCGGAGCTTCTTCGAATTGCAAGGGTTCAGTACGCAGTCTGTACGTCACTTGCTTCCTTCGTTCATCTGTGTAAACCACCTGACGTCACAGAGGTCTGGTACCAAGCGTCCTGACCGCGCTCAATCGCCGCCATGATTTGAAAGAAAATTCGCTTTTCGATGCTCGTTTTCAAGAAAACTACGAGGAATATGAAACTGAAACCAAGAAAAATGAAATCTACGATATCGATTTGCTCGAAATGTATGACAAAAAATTTCGATTCATTTACACTTTAAGGATTTACCCTTCTCTGCGCTAAGCCAGTCTGAGATAGAGACGAAACACTGCTCCTGTTTAACCCTCGCTCAGCCAGTCTACCCTCACTGCGCCGGCTCGAAGTTAGCCTTCGCCGAGCCAGCAGTCTGAAACGGCCAGGGCTAACTTCGTACCCCTGTAGCTTCATGAAAAAGTGCCCTTGAAGTGTGGCCCCCCCCCAGTTTAAGATGCTTCCTACTTCACAGCTTTTGCTAGGCGTGAGAGTTAGTGTTACAATTTGCCCAGTGTTACAATTTTCATTCAAGTAAATTAGAAATCGCTGATAACCCAGCAAGTCACTTTATTTCCAAAGAAGCCCAAAATTTTCCAACCCAGAGCCATCGCTAATTAATGAAAATCCTGTTATTTTAACAAAACATTTGTGTTAGTAGTTTTTAACATGGCATAGTAACATTTCCGGGCTTTCTTTTTATTACATTCTTATTATTTCATTCAAAAACTCCCCTACAGACGCGTAACATATAGTTAAGAGCCATCAAGGCTAATGATGTGTGATGTGATTTGCAACCAAACAGCCCAACTAGGCCTCCTTGTAAAATGCGGAACAAAGAACAAGGAACAAGATGGAAAGGAACTAGTTCATGAAATAAGGAACGCTATTACGCTATTTTCAGGGCCAAGAACGCCATAAGGTAAAGTGCCCTTTTGTTTCCGGAGGTGTTCCTTTTTTTCTTAACGAAAAAAGTGCCACCGAAGTGTCGTGCCCCCAAGTTTAAGATGCTTCCTACTATGACCCTGGAAGCAGAATGCGATTTATTCCAATCCATCCAGTAACCTTGGTCCTATGAATTTTTAAAAATGGGATTTTGTTCTGGCTCACCCAGTGTATGAAAACTAAAAGCGAGGACCTTAAAAAACTGCAGATCTGCAAAAGTTATCCTTCAAATTCTTCCTTAACTTCAAAATGAAAAGGAACAGCGAGACAATCCCATTCCTACTTCTTGTAGTCCATTTAACAGGTTATTTTAGGCCATACAAGTATTTTGTATAAGAAACAAAGGATTTGTACCATTACTGAAAGATTAGATTTTGATTTGATACTCAGAATTTCTTACGAGTTTTCTTAGAAGTTCAATAACTTCTTTGCATCTACTTCATGTGCCCTAGTGTACATTTCACAACAAACTTTTATCAAGCCATTCAAATGTTTAAACATTGTTCATACCTGACGAGTAATAGGATAACAAGGGTTGGAGGAAAGGTTGGTGCTATGAATTTTCAAAAATGGGATTTTTTTCTGGCTCACCCGGTGTATGAAAACGTATAACTTAAGGATTTACCCTTCTATGCGCTAAGCCAGTCTGAGATAGAGTGGAAACACTGCTCCTGTTTAGCCCTCGCCCAGCCAGTCTACCCTCACTGCTCTAAGCCAGTCTGAAATGGCGAGGATGTACGGTGGCTCGAAGTTAGCCCTCGCCTATGGCACGCGAAAATCACAAAAACCTGATAAACCTAGTTTATCACTGATAAACTAGGATTATCACTTTGATAAACTAGGTTTATCACGATAAACTAGGTTTGTCAACTGATAAACTGGGATTATCGACATTTCTTTGATAAACTAGGTTTATCAAAGTGATAAACTTGGTTTATCAAAGAGAACTTCATTATCACTTGATAATTAGAATTAACGCTGATAATCCCAGTTTATCAGTGTTAATTGCAATTATCGAATTTGATCATCTTAGTTTATCAGTCCCGCGTGTAATGGACAATCAAATTTCATTTACATTGGCGCATTGATTTAAACATTTAATTTAATGATTTAAACAGAACTGTCCTTGCTCTGCTTGTGAAAAATGCCTTTACCGCCACGGCACGGACGCTCCTCTCTTGCCACAGTAGACACTGTTTTGCAGCGGATAAAGCAGAAGTTATTGAACATCAAGGTTCATTATGTGTCTGTATCGTCCAGCCAAGCAGATCTCAATGACATCGGAATGCAGCTTCGTGATTTATTGAAGAAGTTAGACTGTGTGAGAGCTGTGCTGGACGAAAATGTATTTGATGCCACACGAGAGGCGATTATCGCAATATTAGAGCGCGTTCAGAATGAACTGGAGCGAAGAAGTGCTCCTACAAATAATGGACAACAAGCAGATGAGGAGCGATCAACTCAAATGCAATCTACTGCTGGCTCTAACCCTTCAACTAAAGCAGAGACCAGGCCAAAACTGCCAAGAGCAAGTAATTCTGCCCCTAGGCCCAAGGGTGGAGCCCCAAAATCTGACATAAACAAGGAAACGTTGGAGAGACTTTTGTCGCTGGGCATCAAGTCCCATACTTGTTTGTTTCAGGTGGAACATAGTTGTTCATGGAGGCATTGATGGCTATTCACGCCTGATACCATATCTTGCAGTAGCCACCAACAACTTGGCTAGCACAGCACTTACTTTCTTCTTCTCTGGAGTCCGTCAGTTTGGAATCCCCAGCAGACTCAGAGTTGATGGTGGTGGTGAATTTGAGCATGTCAAAGATTTCATGGATCATGTCAATGGTAATAACAGAAACAGCTCAATTTCTGGAAAATCTGTCCACAATCAGAGGATTGAGAGATTGTGGAGAGATGTGTATGCTAAGGTGCTGGACAAGTACTATAAGTTGTTCAATCATATGGAGGATAGCTCAGTTTTGGAGATAACAGATGATGTGATGATGTACTGCTTGCATCATGTTTTTGTCCCACGCATACAAAGAGATATAGCACAGTGGATGGCAGCCCACAATAACCACAAGGTACGCACTGAGAGAAACCTATCACCATTACAGATTTGGTTTTCAGCAAATCTCCAGGCAGCAGACCAGAACAATACTGCCATGAACAACCTTTTCCGAAGACAACAATCTGAAACAGAGGAACAAATTGCTGAATTTATTGAGAATGCAAACCTTGAGGAGCCAGATAATATTGCAGTTGTCATTCCAAGGGTACCACAGCCATTGACTGGAGCCCAGCATGCAGCTTTGGTAAGGAATTTTGACACATTAGCAGCATCAGAAAGTAATGGCCTAGATATATATGGCAGAGTATACCAATTTGTACAGCAGTGCATCAATAACTGATTTTGCAACCTATGATCTAGACACTTGAACATCATGGAACTGTATGCCTTCAAGCACCTGATACATAGTTTTCTAAGAATATATTTAAAAATTGCACCAATTGCATGAAAAAACAATGGAGCATTTGCCACTTTTTATTCATGCAATTAGGATACACTCATTTTTGTTATAAGAAACTTGGGTCCTGGGCTGGTAGGCAGTTTCTTAAATTTTACCCTGTAGGGCCACTTTGGTACCAAAAGTTTCTTACTGAGTTTATCATATTGTTAAGGCCCAAAGTGTAGAGCTAAAATATGTTTTGGTTAGAAGGGCTTCCAAATTACTTAGTAAGACCTCAAAACATGTTATAACGTAATTTGCACTAAAAACAATGTCAAAAAATGTACTATTGCTGTACAGTGCAGGCTGTAGGTTAATGGTTAACCCATATGATTTCTTTGAGCCATTTTATCTGGTTCTAGTGCAAATTGATGTATTCGTTCTCAATTAACTTTGTTAACTAACATCCTTGATTTTGTATTTTTCTGAAAGTTCAGTTTATATGACAATTTTAAATAGACTTACAACGTGATTCCTTGTACTCATTCTGTGTTTCCAATTTCATTTTCTCTTCCAATTCATGGAGTGGTACTGAGGCTTACGTAGCGAGTCTAATTTTCAACAATAGATTCGAAATTAGCACTCTAACTTTAGTGCAGGTTGCAGTCTTCAATTTTATCATCATCAATATCATTGCCCCTCAGTGCAGGTACAAAACATTTTAGACTCAGCATTCATGATGTTGCTTTTATGATGATAAAAAGCTCAAAACGATACAAGAGATTTGACTATGAAATCATTTGGGGGGGAAATTTTACACCCTCATCATTATTCATGGACAAATCCATTATAAATTTCAAACATTTTTTCATCATAAAATCACCATCATGACCACACAACCTGAACTGCAGTGAAAACGACTTAATTGGAATTTATGAAGTGTGCCACTGGAGAGACAAGCTCAATGAAATGAAATTACTACAATTGGTTTGAAAAACACAACAATGTCTTGAAAACATCATAACAAAATTTGCAAAAGTGAGATTATACACTGTATATAAAGTATGTTATATTTAAATATGTGCATGGTCCTATAGTTTGATGTGATTGGCCCAAAAAAGACAATAAATTATTAAGCAAATCTCCAATCACTACTACAATTAGAGCATGCAGCCAAATTAAAAACGTGCTGCTTCTATGAGCTTTGCAAGTGTGAAGACTTCATATACAGTAGTGTCCCGCATATAAGAAACAGCTTTTTCAATTTCAGGTCTGACACGTTTCTTATAAAATGAGATATAAACGTCAAATCAGGATAAAGTTTCTTATTAGAAAAATTATGTACTATCCATCAACTACTCTGAAAGCGGCTCTATGATTGTGATACAAAACATATTATTTTGATTTGTATCTGACAAACAGTACTGTGTAGATTGATTTGTAGAGGTACTGTAGTACAAAGGCAAAGAGAGTTGTACAGTTTTTATGTTTTGTTATGTTTTTCAAAGGTTTTAATCTCTACATAACTTTTAAATAAGAAACAAGCCTTTTTCAGACCTGTACCTGTTTCTTATAAAGTGGGGTATTATTTTGAAAATCAGGGTCTGTGTTTCTTAAATTTGTGTTTCTTATATGCGGGACACTACTGTATGTGTAGCTGGACGCTTGGAAGTCTCTAAAAACCCATAATAACAATAGATTTTATGGTTCATTCAAATCATGTCAAATCTTGACCATAACTGAACATTGTTGAATACTCTTTTCATAATAGACCTGAAAGAGTCATATGTTAAGAAGAATCTGGATAAGTGTAGTGATCTTGAGCATGTATTTGATGTGGGTAGCATGTTTTCTAGATTGGAAACACCGTTAAAGTCCACAAGGATAGAATCTGCCATCAAATCACTGCCTGTGACAAACTGCATGAAGTTTGCAACCTCACTTGAACTAGCTGACAGCAGGAAAGACTCAAAAAACCCACAAACATTTTCTTCTAGAGCATTTTCATAAGGTGCTTCAGACATCTGGTACTTCAAAATTTTGACAACATTCTGCCCTGTTGGGGTAGCTGCCATAATAAGGTCAGTAATGTCCTCTTCCTTTGTTGCATTGAATATTTTCTTTGCAAATTTGTGGCTTGCAATATTCAAATTGTGCAGGTAATAACGAGGCTTGATGACAAGGATGTACTGAGCAAGAGACGACAGAACCTGATGAGCACCTTCTTTGGTTGATGGCAGAACTGCAATCCCAAAATTACCCAGTAATGCTGCAAGGTTTACCTTTGTTTCCTCATTGATGGATTCAACTGTCATGACTCTCTCCAATAACGATCTGTCACCAGGGTCCAGGCACCTTATCAAACTATCAAGGCAGTGCTTGGTAGATGGGAGTCTTCCTGTAAGAACTGTGAACAGAACTGCTGGAGCAATGTAGGTTGGTAGGTAGCCTGTCAAAATAAAGCCATGCAAAATGATGCGACCAACAGCACCAACTTTATCACTTGAGGGGATGTTGCAGGGATCTATTGAGAAATACTTCCTATCTGCACCAGCAAGAGCTGATGTGAACTGCTGCCAGAAAATTGTAAAAAATTCTCGGGTTAAGCCATCTAAGTCTTCACCATTTTCCCCTTCAAAGCTGACATAAATACGACATGACAAGATGCATTCATCCATGTACTGACTGATGGCATCCTGCACAATATTCTCACGTCGAACAAGGATCTGCTGCACTGCAGTAAGAGAGGAACAAATTTCTTTACGAAGTTGCTCGATCGGTATCTTGAAGTCAGCATAATAGCCTTGGTCAATCTGCTGTTCAGTTATAACCTCTTCTTCCTCCTGAAGATGGATGCCAAGATATGCATCAATGTTGAACGAAACTATGAGAGGGGGCTTTGACCTTATATTCCATTGGGCTAGTGTCAAGTTGCTATGTTTTGGAAGATGGGAGCTGCCACCTTGGTATATTAAGAGGAATTCAGAATCAAGTCTAGTCCTCTCTTGTACTTCTTGATAAACTTGTTGTGGTGTGTAACTCTCAGGAAACAAATATTGATTGACCTCACCTGCAAATTCAATGTCCAACTGAACAGTCCTTCCAATAGCTTGAACATGGCCTCCTGATGAAGATGGTGATGTTTGAACAACTGTATTGTTTAATGGTAAGGCTACAACAGGTACTATATTCTCCTGCTCTGGGGTGTTTATGGGTAAACTTCCATTGGCTAAATCCTCACCAGACCTTGACTCGTGTGTTTGTGGTGTGATGATACCATGAACTGAAGATGACAACTCTGGAGTGCTTGGCATAACTGTGTTGGGACGAACTGTTGTTGCAACATTGCTTCTTGATTGAGAACTTGGAGGTCTCACCTCAGTATCACCACCAGAAGACGTTATCTCTCTGTCAGCTCCCTGAGACATTGCATTTGGGGGTGAATTATCTACAGAACATACCACCAAGATCCCTTGATATTTCAAATCTCTCAATTCTGCAGGTGTGGAGACATGAATTTCATCCTTGCCTTGTACGCAACACCCGGTATAGCTTGAATGGTCGATTTCGCAGCTTTGGACAAAACTCTAAAATCAGTGCATTGAACTGACTGGCACTTAACTGAATAGAAACTGTTGCATTTTTAGGCTTCTTCTCAGCTGAATCAAAGCAAGCTTGTGGGAATCCTGCAATTGAAGTTCAATAAAATTTACTTCACAGATCAGATTTTCATTATCTACATAATTTCCCTGCCACTCATCTGAGGGAAATAATTATGTAAAATATCATGCTGAAATCTGCAGAAATTTTTCGATAACTATACAAAGTGTGAAAAAAAGATTAAAAAATGGGTTTTAGCTTGTTGTTGCTGTTGCTAAACCACACTAATCATGTGGAACTGAACAAAACATACAATAATGTCATATCTAAGAAATAAACAGACTGAAAAGGTGCTTTAGCCCCCTAGGCCCTAATTAGGCAAAAATTTATTGCATTTCAGATGCTTCATTCAGCCAGTTTTAACTTAATGAAGCCATCATATTCAGCAAAATTCATAGTGGCATCCTTCTGCCCAGCAACCTTGCAGACAGAATCAGGTTAAGGTATCATGAGCACAAAATGTTTTCAATAATTTCCATCTCATCTGTGCATCTTTATGCACGAATCAAATCGATACCCGGCCATCCCCCCCCCTCCCTGGGCCACCCCCGGGCATGGCCGGGTATCGATTTGACTCGTTCATTACCATAAACAGAGGAAAATTATGTGCAATTTGACTGAAGACGAATGGTAGACTTGTAGTCAGAACCAGGTCTCATGCGTGGTGGGTTGATTGCCACCCAATGGAGCACCATGCTACACCATGACTGACTTGGGACATGGAACTTGATTTTAGGCCATCTATTTCCGTACATACAGATGGCAATAGAAACCCCATGCTTTTTACCTTCATCAACCAGGATTACTAATAAAACAATCCTTACCATATCCACTGTCCATATGCTGCTTTATTGTACCACTCTCTAAGTACTCGGATGGTTTTTTGAAGTGTGGTAATGCACATGCATCGGGCAGATGATACAATTTCATCTTCACCGATCTTGCTTTCGGGCCTGGCTTCCCACTTGACTTCCTTTTTCGGTCTTTCCTTTGGTACTGCATGTGGCGAAGGGTATCCACACTAGATATGGCATTTGAAAGCAAAGCTTCAAAGTCGTCATCGTCGTCAAAACTATTCATTTTAAATCCAAACCTGCCGCCCAACTCTTAAAACTGCATCGAAAGCTTCGCCCGAACAAACAAATGATTTGAGCGCCAAAACTCATGAACGCGCACACGCGTTTAAAGCGCGTCTTTTTACGAACAATACATACAAGCTAATCTCACAAACAATGGAATTCGATAAACCTAGTTTATCAGTTGATAATCCTAGTTTATCAAAACTGTGGTCGATAAACCGGGTTTATCACATGTTTTCTCGATAATCCCAGTTTATCAGTTGATAAACCTAGTTTATCGTGATAAACCTAGTTTATCAAAGTGATAATCCTAGTTTATCAGTGATAAACTAGGTTTATCAGGTTTTTGTGATTTTCNTGATTTGAGCGCCAAAACTCATGAACGCGCACACGCGTTTAAAGCGCGTCTTTTTACGAACAATACATACAAGCTAATCTCACAAACAATGGAATTCGATAAACCTAGTTTATCAGTTGATAATCCTAGTTTATCAAAACTGTGGTCGATAAACCGGGTTTATCACATGTTTTCTCGATAATCCCAGTTTATCAGTTGATAAACCTAGTTTATCGTGATAAACCTAGTTTATCAAAGTGATAATCCTAGTTTATCAGTGATAAACTAGGTTTATCAGGTTTTTGTGATTTTCGCGTGCCATACACGCAGTGTGTTCCAAAGGTCTGGTGCGAGTGAACATAACAATAGAGATTTGATCCAGAAATAGAGCTGCGTGAGCTGATGCACACTTCATATCGTCACTTTGCCTTTGGTTTTGGTATAGAGGAGGCCTCTCTGGGCACACTTTCTACAGGGTAGCAAACACATTAAACATTGCGTAAGCGTGTATGTGCTGAGTGTGTTCGCCTATGTCTGACGAACGGAATGACGTATTTTGCATGACAACAACAACACAGACTCAGAAGAAATTGCCTAGCAAAGAGCAGGTAAATCAGGCCGTTTTAGTTAGACTATCTTAGTTCTCTTATTTTATCTTGGTAATATACAGTAATATATTTAAGCATTTTGTGGCCTAACTAAAACGAAAGTAGCAGAGAAAAGCTGCAAGAAGCTTACCTTCTTTCCCATTTAAAATATTTAGGTGTTAAGAAATTAGGTGTTTCAACTTTCCACTTTCCCCAAAATTTTTGTCCCAATCAAAAATGGACAATTGAAAATTTTGAAATCACTTGCCATGTTGCAACCACTACAGGTAGCCAAATGAAGGTTTTCAACACAACGTTAGATATTACTCTATATAAAACAGCCCGAAGCAGAAGTACTTAATGTATATTCTGGATAGAATTGATCTGGTTGCGATATAGATGGAATGGGAAGTCTCGTCGGCAGTGGCGTGGTCGCAGGGGGGCCATCACCCCCCAGTGAGATGTTTGGAGGGGGTGCCAAAACGATCCAGGGGAGCCTGAAAAAATTTTGCGATGACTGGACCGCTCTGTTGATATTTGTAGAGTATCAGGTCTATTTTGGGAAGGTAATTGACATGCTACAAAGTTTAATCGAGAAGATGCGAGAGCATATTTCTATTTGCGAAACCAGAAAATTCTACTGTCAAGACGATGGAAACAAGACTTTGAAGATGTCCGCCAGTGGAAGAGAATCTTTAGAGCCATTTACGCCAATCTGAAGGGCGTTGTTGCAAAAAAAGTTCCTGGAAGAAGAGAGGATTACCTCTCATAACATTTTCAGTTCACTTTACTCACATACTGGATTCTGTGTTAAAACACCTTTGTTAATAATTTAGGACTACATCCCTGCGCAATTCACGACTTGTGATGATGAATGAAAGGAAGATCCTACTGTCTATGAATAAAGTTTTAGATGATCGATTTATATGCGAGAACATCCTACCTCCTAGCAGGGGCCATCCTGTAAGGCCCTCCATTTTCCAAAATGGGCAGTTCTAATAGAACTTCTATCTCAATTATGGGCAGCTCTAAATGACAAAATGGGTAGTTCTGAAATCTCACTTGTGGGATAGTACAAAATTTTCGAAAGAAGGCACCTAAATTATCAATAAAACTGACATCTCTCCTGAGCTATGCTATGCCTGCTTCAGACAATTTCGTAAAATAAGCGACGGGTGTAATTTAAGGAATCCGGAACTACGGAATTCAGGAATCCGGAATCACGGAACTATGGAATTACGGAATTCGGAACTGCGGAATTACGGAACTGAGTCACAGGTATAAATTGCGGAACACAAACTCTCTATATATTTTATGGGCCAAAGATAAATATTTCAGGATACAATTCAGGGGGAAGATTTAAAAGGATACTCTATAAACTGTATATTTTGCACTATCTTCAAGAAATCCATGTTTGTTATAAGGGGCCAACCTCATCCCCAGGGCCTTTTGTCATATTGGGACGGAGACGAAAAGGCGACTTTTCGTCTCCGTCCCAATATCACAAAAGGCCCTGGGGGCGAGGTTGATAAGGGGCATCTTTTGACAAATGATTTTGACCACATATGTCATTCTTCAAATTGCCTAGTTCCTGCAAAGCAGATAGTTCCTAAACAATGAGTTACTTTTTATAGAATTTCTCTGATAAGTAGTGCATGACAGCTGTTTATTTCTCGAAGATTTAATCATTCGATACTGAAAGTACCGGGTGCCCCAAAATGATGTATCCGCGTTTGAAAAATTCGCAAAATTTGGTGTTGCTATTTCTCTTTAAATTTCTTCCGTTTTAGTTGTATCAAAGCATACCAAAGAACATATTATTTTTAGCATTAATAACAATTGAGCCAAGTTTTGTGTAAGACTATGAAATGATAGCTTGAAACCCCATGCATCTTGCCCAGGATTTTTAATTTTATGATTTCACGTTGGATTTTGATAGGTACATGATGTTAAAGAATTTGAAGAGACGAAAAGATAGATCTGTTTAAAATTCTGCGCAAATTCGTAGTGGGTTTCAAAACCAGGTACCTAATAAAACTTCAGAATTCCATTTTGGAAGCCGCTAATGGGGTAACCTATTTTCCTAAATTTAATATGATCTTTCATGCAACAAATCAGAAAGGAAATTCAACAGAGACTGAATTTTCAATTGTTGGTAGTATTTCAAAGGCCAATACATCGTATTGAGACAGACACCCAGGTATAAATACGAAAAACACAAACAATGGTTTGTATTTCTCGCAACATAACTTCACTACAACTACAAGATAACATACTAACATTAATGGGGTACAAATAACTGTGTGTACTTCGTTGTCAGAATCTTTTCCGATAATACCAAAAGATGCAAAGCAAGATTTATACCCAGTTGTGTTTTGAAAGAAGCTATGCCACAACATTTCATGGCTTAGCCACTGCAATTTCACTGGATAGAATTCCAGAGAATTTGTGTTCCGCAATTTATACCTGTGACTCAGTTCCGTAATTCCGCAGTTCCGAATTCCGTAATTCCACAGTTCCGTGATTCCGGAATTCCGTAGTTCCGGATTCCTTAAATTACACCCGTCGTAAAATAAACAAAGTTTGTATTTCTAGATGGTAAGAATGCAATTGTAACGGCATTTCCCACAGTGCGGTAGCCAATTTGGTAGTGGGCAAGGGGCCTCTCTTCTCAGGTCATCGCCATAGATAGCTCTTTGAATTCTATCAAATCCGTTAAGAAAGTTGAAGCAAGGCTAATAGACTGCAATAAGCTATACAAGTAAGTAACGGCAACTTCTTGTAGATTCTAATGTCATCTTAACCCATTTTAAGCTAATCTGAGTAGCAGAAACTAAAATTTTCTACTCGCTTCGCTCGCATTTCCACGAAGGGGTTTGCATTTACTATGAAGTGGGCTTCTTCAAATTCATTGAATAATTTGCATGAAAGGTTGCTTGGCGTAAAACCTTGAGCAAATTTATCAATGGAACACGGGCAATTTTCCTTAGGATGACCCTTGCCTGCCCCAATTCATAAAGGCTGTGGTATAAACACCCATATAGTTTCATATACCACATAGTCAGGACTGTGTTCGTTATTTTGTAAAAATGTGAACGTTGTGCTAAGCTTCGTTGACTTAAATCTAGAAAATGCACTTACAACGCAGAGAATTTGAATATTATTTTTCCGAATCCAAAACTTCCTGATTTACAAACTTTCTGAGACTGATGAAGATGATTTATGAAAAAAATATGCAGCTTCCTAAACTAACTAAGACACAGTTTTAAAAGCCTTACTTAGAAGCAGCATTGCTGACCGTGTCTGTGGCGCTGTAATGAAATAAGATTCTGACCATTCGCTCCTATTTTCTTGGAGAGGGGGTGCCAAAAATGATCTGGCCACCCCAGTGTTAAACGGCCCACCACACCACTGCTCGTCGGCCCATGCAGGGTTGTTGATCTAAAATGTTACGTTTAGGTAGTTCCTTCCACTGATTTTGGGAGGTTTCGTTTGCATTACAAAGATAACACGTAAGCCCTACGCCCACACGCCACCTGAAACTGGATGATAATGATGCAAACTGTGATTTGCTCCTTTACGTGTGAATCATAGTCATATATGAATGATCTTTATTGCGTCATATTGTAAAGATATTCAACATTGAGTCATATCGTAGTCAATGGATGGTCAAATTGTCAAACAGTATAAGTTCATGGACACTTGATAAAATATTTTCATTCCACAATATGGCTGAAAAAACTAATGGAATTCTAATGGAATAGCTAAAACCTAATTAAGGCCAACTAAAAATGCGGAATTGCTGTGTGTCCTGGCTGCTTGCAAAGCTTTTCATCTCGGTGGAAGCCAGCTTCAAACGAAACTTGGCGGGAAACATAAAGCTCAAGAAAAGAAACTAAAACTGACTGATTTTTAATAATAATAATAATAATAAGTAATATTTATACAGGTTTACTTGTTCAGAATTGAAATTCTGTTATCAGTCAAGGACCTGTTAAACGAAAAAGGATAAAATAAATCAAAAATTACATCGAAGTTAAAACTGTGTTCAAAACTGTTTCATTAAAATCCTTTATGAAGGCTAAGTTTGTGCTTAAAACGCACGAGAGATTCTTCGTCCCGAATGTCCTTGGGAAGTTTATTAAAAATCTGAGCTCCCTGGTAAGCGAACGTTCGCTTACCAGTTTCTGTTCTTATCGGCGGTAAAATAAGGCTTGAATTGTTTCCTCTTGTATTTTTTCCGTGCTGATGACGCTTGAAACAGTGTGAGAATTGTTCTGGTGAGAGGCCATGCAAACATTTGAAGACATCTATTGCAACACGTCGGTTGCGCACTTCAGCTACATTGTCCCAACACTCAAGTGGTTCTCGGGGGCTCGTGACCTTTGCCGCTCTGTTTTGAATAGATTGTAGCTTATCGATGGTACCCTTAGGAAGTCCAAGTTGTAGTTGATAGCAATACATTAATATTGGGCGGATCATAGCCTTGTATATCGATTCTGCAACATATGGACTTATCTGTTCTCGAATACAGGAGAGAAGCTTTACCCTTGCAGATGCCTTTTTATATACTTTCTCAAAATGATATTGTAGGTTCATGTGCTTGTCTAAATGCACACCGAGGTATTTGTACACTTTGGATTCATTTATAGCTTTATCATAGATTTTGATACTAACATCTGGTTGTTTGACAAGTCTTTTGTGAGATCCATACAGAACATATTCAGTTTTTCCCTGTTTCAAATTTATAAAGAGATTATTACGATCAAGCCAGTTTTCTATATGCCTCAGATCATGATTCAGAAGCTGTTCAATTTCTTTTGAATTCTTTGCAGAACAATAAACAACAGTGTCATCTGCGTACAAGATTGTGTTGGTCTTGGAGAGAACTTGATAAAAAAGTGTGTTAGAATACACAAAGAAAATGACCAAGTAGAGCTTTATTCGATCACAACATCAACAAGAGACACTCGCGTATTTGCCCTGCCTGCACAGTCTTGACAAGGATAAAAATCTTTGCTACCATGAGAAATGCCTTAAATTACGTGGTGTATATGCTGCGAGCTCCAAATTGTCCCATTTTCTGTGCGAACACCTTAAATTAGCTTCTGAATGTGTTGATGCAATATATAGAAAGTCATTTTCCGACAACGAGATAACATCATTTGCCATTGCCGAGAAATTGAGGAAACAACTGCTAAGCCGCCAAGACATTGGTGAACCAACCATTGTTAAAATTTCACCGAAGACTTACGCAGCACTGCAAGAAATATAGGAATTTCCCAATGGTGTTTAACTAGGGAAACTTCCACGTTTCCAAGTAGTTTCCACATTGGAAATTAAAACTCTTAATTTCCTTGCGGTTCTCAACATGGTAATTTTACACCTCTCATTTACCATACATGTCAAATAATTGAAATTAACACCTCTGATTTCCTATTAGTGTTTATTGTTGTAAAAACTATGAGTTTCCAACTAATTTCCAATAATTGAAATTAACACCTCTGATTTCCTATTAGTGTTTGTCGTTGTTGTAAAAATCACAAGTTTCCAACTAATTTCCAATAATTGAAATTAACACCTCTGGTTTCCTATTAGTGTTTGTCGTTGTTGTAAAAACCAAAAGTTTCCAAATAATTTCCAAAATCAAGATTGGAATATATAATTCCTTTGTAACTACATTGTTATGGTACATTCATCCTATGCAATAAGTTTTCCAAAGTTGCAATTACAGTATGTTGCTCGTATCGTCTGATGCATTTCCTTAAATCATAATAAGGGAAAACATTTGACCAATTTTAGGACATATTTTTCAGGCTTTTCATATCTAAGCAGCCTCGGTCTAAGCAGCCTCGGCCAGAGCCATTAGAATAGATGGGACTCTGAACTGGAAAAGTGAGCAAAGGCTCCATTTCTTTGATTGGCTGACGAGTCGACACACCCTAAAAATGTTCACACCTTGAAGGCCAATTAAATTTGAGAATATGTGATCACATGACGGGAAACGCCCCCTTTCGGCCGGTTTTTACCCCTTCCCTCTAAAAAAGCCAGGTGTAAAATCAAAAATAACGTATCCTATATGTCCCTGTCGAATTCATTTTGAGAACTGAAGAGTATGCTATAATGAGGAATCAGGATCAGTGCGCTACGATAGCAGAAAAACTTTGGAAATATTAACCAAAATCCTCAATTAGAAAATTGTATTCTCCTTTCCGAGGAACTAAATTGTTCCCAACACCCCCAGTCGTAACTTTTTCCCAACACCCCAATCCAGGTAGCCCGTAGCGCAGTTTCTTAAATTTTGAAATATCGAGCCTACAGGCTACAGTTTCTCACAGGCGGTTTCTTATGAAAAAAATACATGCACATGGTATTAAGAAGCTAGGTTCCCTGACCCACAAATGGTTGGTGAATTGATTGAAAACAGTGTATGGGGTGGGGAGTTTTCCTATTAGGCAAGCCAAGTTGGAAACAACTTGTTGNTATTGTTGGTTATAATGTGATTGAAGAAGCTATAAAAAGTAATGTTTCAGATTGCTCCAATACGTCCAACACAAGCCTTTTGAACAGTGTGACAGCAACATTTTGTGAATCTAATACAGAAAACATTTCAGCTTTCATTGATTTTGTCTATGAAAATACCATCTACTATGATGACTTGTGTTTCTTAAAAACAAGCAAGAAAGCTCAGGTCATTCCAAAAGGAGAAACAGTCACTGTTCGCTGCCGAGCAAATGTTGGAATTATCCAGAGCAAGACCCCTGTGTTGTTTGAGCCGGATTTATCAACCTCAGTTTCCAGTGGTCTTGAGCTAACTCAGACATTACTTGTTTTATCCAAAGGAAAGTCGCCACGTGTTTCGATCCAGATCAATAACCCGTCAAAGCATGACATTCTTTTGAAAGGTCGAACAATGCTAGGTACGTTACAGCTTGTTAAGTCAGTCACTCCACTTGAAGTTAAACATCGTGAAATTAAAGAAGATCCTAAAACAATCCAAAATGTTTCTGCAAATTGTGAGAACAATGCAAAGAAAACAAGTCCGGCAAGTAGTAGTTTTGATCTAGGGAAATTTGATCTAAGTGGTTTGACACCTGAACAATGTAGCAGTGCAACTCAAATGTTAATTGAAGAAGCCGAGAATTTTGGTACCAATGATAGTGATATCGGCAGTATTGATGATTTAAAATTAAAATTGACGCTAGATGATCCAAAACCAGTGCAAAAGTCCTATAATTCCATTCCGCGACCATTGTTTCCAGAGGTTAAGCAACATATCGAAGATCTGCTAAGTAAAGGTTGGATTAAGGAGTCCCGTTCAGCATACTCAAGTCCAGTTGTTTGCGTTCGCAAAAAGGACGGAGATTTGCGATTGTGTGTTGATTTTCGTGAGCTGAACAAAAGAACAGTCACTGATCACCACCCTTTACCTCGTGTGCAGACAACTCTTGAAAGTCTAGGTGGTAACACTTGGTTTAGCATGCTCGATCAAGGGAAGGCTTACCACCAGGGATATATGGATACGTCGTCACAACACCTAACAGCTTTTATAACGCCGTGGGGGTTGTATGAGTGGGTACGCATACCGTTTGGATTAAAGAATGCACCAGGCGAATATCAGAGATTCATGGAGCGATGTCTAGGTGATTTAAGGGACACCATTTGCATGCCGTACCTCGATGATGTGATTTGTTTTTCAAAAACTTTCGAAGATCATCTTGATCATTTACGCAAAGTATTCCGGAAACTTTGAGAACATGGTGTTAAGCTTAAGCCAAAGAAGTGTAAGTTGTTTAAACATGAAGTTAGCTGTCTTGGGAGGATCGTCTCAGTTGACGGATATCGTCTCGATCCAGCAGGAATTGAATCAGTGAAGTCCATTGCAAGAAACATACCTAAAACAGTTGGTGATGTGCGTAAGTTACTAGGATTATTAGGTTACTTCAGACGGTACATCAAAAGACTTTGCGCGCATAGCCAGACCATTGTTTCAATTG
This sequence comes from Aurelia aurita, assembly GCA_004194415.1. NCBI lineage: Eukaryota > Metazoa > Cnidaria > Scyphozoa > Semaeostomeae > Ulmaridae > Aurelia > Aurelia aurita. The sequence continues at coordinate 392,501 of REGM01000164.1, forward strand.
CTGAATGTACCAAAGACACCAGAGACAAAGACGACCAACAACAGAGGACAACTTTCATCGAAGACGCCAATCTTGTGGGATTCATCACATCAATCAGCCCTTGAAAGACTAATCACGTACCTCACTACACCACCCATTCTTGCATACCCAGATTACACAAAGCCCTTTGTATTGCATACCGGTGCATCAGAACAAGGTCTTGGTGCTGTTCTGTACCAGAAACAAGATGGGGTAATGAGAGTCATTGGCTATGGTTCAAGGACATTAAACAAAGCTGAACGTAATTACCATCTACATTCCGGGAAGCTTGAATTTCTCGCACTCAAGTGGGCAATCGGTGAACATTTCAGGGACTATCTTTATTATGCCACCTCATTTACAGTATACACGGATAACAACCCACTTACGTATGTACTCACCACTGCCAAGCTGAATGCCACAACACATCGTTGGTTTGCAGAACTTGCTGATTTTAAGTTTGTCATCAAGTACAGACCAGGAAAGGTTAACATAGATGCTGATGCACTGTCCCGCATCCCGATTGAAAAGGTCATGGCGGATTGCACTGAAACAACAACGCAAGACATTATTCAATGTGCTACAAATGCATCAATCACAACACCAGAGCCTGAGTACACATCGATTACAGCATTAACAACCGATGAAAGTGTGTTAAATTCTGATTCAGATCAGATCAAACAACTGAATTTCAATCAAATCAGTACAAGTGATTTCAGAGAAGCACAAGCGAATGACACAACCATCCACAGAGTGATAGAATACAAGAATCGTGGACGATTTCCTTCAAAAGAGGAGAGAGGTGATGAGCCACACAATGTAAAGTTGCTGATGCGTGAGTGGAACAATTTACGTCTAGAAAATGGTATCCTGAAACGTAAAAAGGGAAAGTATAATCAGTTAGTTGTACCAAGGAAATTTCATTCAATCGTTTTTCGTGAACTTCACGAAGAGATGGGTCACCTCGGTAGTGAGAGAGTAATTCAACTAGCTAGCGAGCGTTTTTATTGGCCAAGAATGGTAGAAGATATCACCCACTACGGAACAAAGGTATGTAACTGTTTAAAACAAAGAAAACCGCAAAGACCACAAAGAGCACCATTGAAGAGCATAGTTACAATAATGCCATTTGAACTCATCTCGATTGATTACATGCATTTAGAAAAATCGTCAGGAGGATGTGAATATATTTTAGTGGTGATGGACCATTTCACAAGGTTCGCCCATGCATATCCGACTACCAACAAGTCAGGAACCACAGCAGCCAAGAAGATCTACAATGACTTTATTTTGCATTATGGATTCCCAGCTCGAATTCACCATGATCAGGGAGCTGAATTTGAGAACAATTTGTTCAAACAGCTAGAGAAACTGTGTGGTATTGCGCATTCCCGAACAACGCCATATCATCCAGAGGGGAATGGTCAAGTTGAGCGTTTTAACAGGACATTGCTGAGTATGTTACGTACGTTACCAGAAGAAAAGAAAAGTCAATGGAGCAACTATGTAAACAAAGTAGTTCACGCATACAATTGCACAAGGAGCGAAGCAACAGGATATTCACCATTTTACTTATTGTTCGGCAGATCGCCGCGCCTTCCAATCGATTTAATCTTCAACATCGAGCGAGGAAAAGAAACAACAAATCATCATGACTTCGTTAACAAATGGAAAAATGCTACGCAAGAAGCCTATTCGTTAGCTGCCAAGAATGCAAACAAATCTACAACTCGTGGGCGCGCTCATCATGACAAGAAAGCAACTTTTACTAAGCTATTAACAGGTGATCGGGTACTAGTACGGAATGTTACTGAACGTGGAGGACCAGGAAAACTTCGTTCATTCTGGGAGAAAACTGTATACCATGTGACGAAACAGCATGAAGACAGTCCGGTATATGAAGTAGCGCCAGAAAGCGGAAGTGGAAGAACAAGAGTGTTACATCGGAATATGCTGTTACCCTGTGACTTCCTACCAGCAACAGAAACAACAACAACCATCGTCAACCCAAACAAGCCAGACACCTCTACGACGAGAACACCACAAAAGAGATATCCGAAAAAGAAGCAAGATAAAAACAAGAATTTTGATAGTCCTGATAGTGAAGATGATGACTTTCCGTGGTATTTTCCAGCTCGTGTCACAAATAGGAACCAGAGTAGTGAAACAGTCGTACAAAGTCCGCAGCCAAATATACCTACTGCAGCCAATAACAATACACCACCCAGAGATACGACACCTGAAGTTCAAGTTGAGGACACATCAAGCCCCATGATAGAACAGGAACCTGAACCTTGTCAACCCGAATGTAACGATGAATCGTTTACATTCATCAGCCCAGAACCTGAAGTTGAAGTAAGAACAAGACCATGTCGACAGCGATTACCTCCGGAAATGCTGACATATGATTACCTCGGAAATCCAACAACTCGTCCACCTATAATTTCGTCATGTTATGTCAGACCAATGAGAGTTAATAACTTTGCTCAACCAATGCCACCGAACATGTCGTTTACACCACCGTTTATGTTACCAGGATCGTTTGCGCCTTTGAGAACATATTATCGACCTACTGTTCAGACACCTTTTTATTCGTACTAACAATCATCAAGAACTGGGAAAGGACCCATTACTCGCATTTACTCACTTTGAAATATTGTTTGTGTTAGGAAAGAGACCTCATTATATATTTATCGTTCATGTTAGGGCAGAGACCTCGAAAGAATTTACAACTCGTTATTATACAATACAAGTATCCAGCAATTATTTAACATTTTCGAAATCGGTGTGATAATACACGTTAGACTGCGATTGATTACAATCATAACTTCGATATACGAGTAACAATGCGTTAACGAAGAAAAGAGTAAGAAGATCAGTTAAGCGTTAACAAGATACTCGATTTAAAGGAGCATAGTACAGTGATCGGATCAGAAGAACTGTTCCGTGAAACATTTTTCGTGGCCACCGTGAAATGGATGTTACTATAGATGAAGAAATCGAACAGACTCGTAAAATAATATCGTAAGCCGTAAAACAAATGTCACGGAGGACATTTCTTTAGGGGGAAGCATGTAGCCCTCATAATAGAATGACTTTAATGTTAATCGTTTAATTGTAAAGATAATAGCCGGTGTCAGTAAAGACATAACCCCCGTCTAAACTAAGATAACGTTCGAGCGGAAGTCTCGAATTATCTGTTGTGTATGAGAATTTTGTTATGATTCGAAGGGAATTATTATTCTTGAGATTTATGAAACGAAACCACACCGTGTCTTTTACCTATCTTTTAAACTAGATATGTAGGCCATGTTAAACATGTCCTTCCCATGCCGGACATTTTCCCCATTCCATCTTGAGCTTGTCAATCGTCGCTAATTTATTGTCATAGAGAACTTCTGTATCAAGCCCTACACAGAAGACGTGTTTTGCAGTTCCCAACAATAAATTGTGATAGGATCAACAACATGAAAAATGATAGGATCGAAATAAGGTAGGCGGAAAAACTCACTGTAGCGTGCACCTAGCCTCGACTCAAGATGACTTTGCTCAGCCTTTGTCATTACCTTCAGTGTCCCCAGAGCGGATTGCTTATGCTGATTGCCAGTTCTCGGCTCCCAGTTTCTCATTTCAAAACCAGAGTAGTCTGGCTTTGAACCAAAACCTTAACGGCTAAATTCTTGCGGCATTTGCTGCAACCTTTGATGAGAAAAAGGCTATAATGAGTACTTTATTGAAAATAGGAAATGATAGTAACGATAGTAACTTCAGCAAATTTATTCTCCAGAGGCTGCACAGCTTGCTAATGATCGGATTAAATTTATCCAGGCCTGATTAACATCACAGGTGTAGGAGCAACAGCCCTCCCCCACGTTGGAAAAAATTTACAAAAAATCGGCCATGGTCGGGTAAAAATCCGCCTCAAGTCGGGCAAAATTTTCATAAACAATAGACTTTTTATAGGGTAGCTCCCAGATTTGTTATCTTCTCATACGCTTATGATTAGCAGGACCATTTAACATTTCATATCAGTTTTATAGGATACATAAATATCAGTAAATTTCGGACATAATAATATAGAATAAGATTTTGTGGGAAACTCGAATTTAAGCAGTTAAATTCTGTTAAAGTAGAAAAAATATATAAAATCACTCATTAGTTGGATTGATTAAAGTTTTCCTTTTCATCTGGTGACAAATAGAATTATTTTCATCGATATCTATATCTTCCTTGTCATTATGGCAAAAGCTATGGATGTGAGTATTAGTTAAATCAGCTTTGATCTTCAAGCTAACTAGATTTTCTGAGATCCCCATATGTATCTCTATCTTAGATCGGCAAATTACATATTAGAATATACAGGTTGTTAACATTCATTCCCAAATTTTGTTCACAAAGCGGGCAGGAATTTTTTATACGACTTTATCGGGATGTTATCATGATATCTTCTGCGTTTTACACAACTAAATATTGTTTGCATCGATAGCCTCTAGTTTATTTCCAATTAACTTTATGATTATTTGAAATCATGCGCGTTGCAAAACAACACTTGTTGTCGAGTTTGGACCTCCTCATTCAGTTTTCAAAACTTTTTTGTAGTTTGATCAAAAAGCATCATTTTGCCTGAAAACACCTACAGACATCTGAGCCTAATTTGATCGAAACTGTTTATGTGGAACTTCAATATAAATCTAAATAAGCGAAAGATCAGCATGGATGCATTGCAACAATAACAGTTTGATAGAAAGGGTTATAAATGAATTGGTGGTGAAAATCAATTAATTTAATTGAAGATACCTTTTTGTGCATTGTATGACATGAATCCACAGCATTTTCTTGTTGCTGGCAGGTCAGATGCGACACACATCAAAACTAAACGGTACAGCACCTCTTCATTACTCTCTGAAATGTAAACTCCTTTCCAAAATGACAGCAATTCGTTCACCAATGGCTTTAGATATGAGTTGACGTTTAACTGGGGCTCATTGGGGCCAGGAATTAATCCAACCAATAACACGTTTTCTTTTTTGTACCTAATTTCTCGCGGCAAATTCAGCAGCACCATATATAAAGCTCCAACGGAATGCTCACTGGTATCAAATGGTTGAAACCAGTCAATGTTAAAGATCGCAGCTAGGTTACGTTTGTCACGAAAATATGGTGCACCATTAATGTCTTTTAATTGACTCCATAACTTCCCATCGTAGATGTCATAGTATCCATCCTTGTTAGCAAGAAGGTCTCTTAAAAGTGCTGTACGAATTTCTTTCCTTCGTGATAGTCTTTGAAGTGAAATTCGCAGACTTTGATAGCTAAATATCTTGTATGGATACAATGACTGCTTCTTCCCGTCACCACTCATCACTGTCTTCATCAAAGGTGCTCCACATGGTGCTCTCATCCTTTCGTGGGGATGGTTTGGAAATAGCACATAGTCACAAACGTTGCTTTGTTTTTTTCCCGTTTTTGTTTTCAAATGCTTGATCATAAGTATAAAATCTGTGACATTTAGGACAAACTACAAATTTGACGAAGTCATCACTGTCCAACCCAACGCACTTCCTTGCTTTGAACAATGTCTTTGGAAAGGATTGAACTACATCACAGAGTGTTTGAAACCCCACAGTATACTGGATCATAGTCAGAAAGTAGCTTATTATATGCAGCAGTGAATCAACACAATTATCTGATACAGCAAATGCCATTTGCCACGCAAAAACCATGTGAATGAAAATCGATATCAATGTGTCAATGACATCTCGGGTTTGAGTACTGCAGTTATTCTGATTGATGAAATCTTCTTCTGGATCTCCATTGTCAGTCCAAAGTTCTGGTCGGACATCAACCTAAAAAGGACATCGTACTGTACTGTAGATAGAT
>REGM01000164.1:417658-435094 GCA_004194415.1 Aurelia aurita
TGTGCATGCTTAGTCCAGCACGGCTCTTGAAACGCACTTTGCAACACAAGAACGACAGAACAAAGGGGTACTTATCAGGGACGTAAGGTGTTATTTGAAATTAGCCTGGTAGCTCTCAAAAAGAATGCGACAATGTGTGGAGTACAATAGGACTCCCCTGACGGCTATAACTCGTTGCTAGGATAATCAGGTCGTTTCAGCTGGTTTCAGCCTCGATCCCGATTTTAACAGCTCGTTTCAGATGGTTTCAGGTGGTTTCAGGTGGTTTCAGGTGGTTTTAACTTTTATAAATTACGGATATGAGGACAAAAGAGGCAATCATGCAATATTTGGCAAATACGGTATGTGTATAATCAAGACAGAATTATGTTTGGTAATAATTCGAAATATCTAAAGCTGTTTTGTTCAGTTCATTAACCCTATTCTAACCGGGTAAATTTTTATGCCGCATTTCTTGATTTTTCTCATATTTGAGACCCCAACACAATAATCAAGAATTTCATGAACCCAAAAGATTATTGTACAAAAGGCTGACTCAAAAATTACAGTTGCCCAAATTTTATACCCAAATATGAAAACAACTAAAAGTTCCCTTCAAATACACTACAATCAATACCGTACCAAGAATTTCTCCGCTGATTGCAGCAGTCCTTATCAGCAACAATGTCCTTTTCTATTCTGTACAAATTTTAATAATAATTAATTTGTTGTCATTATTCAGTACTTTACCTCTCCCCCGGGTTACAACTCCTCCTCTTGAGCTAATTTCCAAAACCATTGATTTTGATTGCCTGTTAATTGGATAAACTCTTGACCTTGACGCAAACAGAAATTGAACCATTGTTATATCTCCTAAGCAAATACTCCACTTTCATGGGCAGAAATTCTTGTGCCCCAGAAACCATGTCACTCATGCTCCAAAACAGTGGTGGATGGCAAACAAACATCATGCAATTTCTGAACAGTGAAACCCGGTTTGGTCAATAGAATTTGAGTCGCAAATCCTATCGTTCTCATTCAAAATACCAGAATCCGTTTCTAAGCGGTTCGATAAAGTATATCTATGGCATCCCGAATGACATCGCCAAGAATTTTCGTTTTTCGTTAGTCTTGGTCGTAGTCGTAAATTCCATTCTCACAATTTTCGGGCTGAGCATTATCTTCGAAAATAAAATTAGACACAGAAATGTTTACGTTCTATTGTTCGTTTCATACCTTGACAGGTGCAGAAAGCAACCAGCCAAATTTGCTGCTCACTGATATTGGGCCTGCATCCCCTCGTATTATATGTCCAGTAACCACTTCAAAATACAAGTCAGAACCGATCAACATATCCACAGAATCACTATCATTGTCGGAATCAAAATGATCGGCTAACTGAAGATTTTTCAAATGCGACTAGTGTTTGAGATCAACCCTGGATAGCAATGCAGAGCAAAGTTTGGGGAAACTTAGGGTATTTACTTGAATTCTTTCACTGTTTACCCCCTTCAACTCTAATCTCACTACTTGGCCAACCTCGAACCCAGGGTAACAATGGGCGGCGAGTTGTTACCCTGGTATCTACCAGGCTCTTTCGTGCTTTTCATTGGCTAATACTAAACAATGGGCTTTTTGCATAAATTAACTGCACCTGTCACAAGCGGTCAGGAGCCAATAGTAAAAAGACGATATTTTCTAAAGTAATACACCAATTTTAATTCTGAAAAAAGTATTCAGTAGGGTAACAAATTCTTTACACAAATCTTTACCACAAATGGGGGTAAATTCAATTCAACTACAAATTATCAATTGGGGTTTGCAAAGAATTCTATGTTCAGCAACAATTCTGCAGAAGTCCTTGAGCTAGGTGATCCAAATCCCACAGAATACAATGTTTTTAAGTCTTTAAACTTTCAAATAACAAATTTGTCTTAAAGTAGAAGGGAAAAAGTGCTTTTTAGTATTTGGGGTAGGTCAAATGGGGGGGGGGGGGTGAGACCGCTCAAGTATCCATGATGATGCATGGGAGGCTACACCAGCCACTGGGTGAAAGCAATTACAANTTCTGCAGAAGTCCTTGAGCTAGGTGATCCAAATCCCACAGAATACAATGTTTTTAAGTCTTTAAACTTTCAAATAACAAATTTGTCTTAAAGTAGAAGGGAAAAAGTGCTTTTTAGTATTTGGGGTAGGTCAAATGGGGGGGGGGGGGTGAGACCGCTCAAGTATCCATGATGATGCATTGGAGGCTACAACAGCTCATGGGTGAAAGCAATTACAACTGAAACTTCCACTGTTCTATTGCTGTTTCTTTTCTCAAAATTCAAAACTAGGCAGAAGGAGGGTGTAAGATTTACAGCTCTTATTCTGGGAAGTTCTTGAATCATTGACTTACTGTTATGAAAAGTATTCTTATTTGTATATTTTTATACAGAGATCAAACATTACCAAACAGATACCAGGCCATCTAAAAGTAACCAGCAACAATCCAAACTAAAACAGTTCCAACAACAACCTAATAATTACAGAGATTTAAAGAAGTTAGGTTCACACACGGGACAGTGCTTCTTTTTGTCTTTGCCCGTTCTTAAAAAGCTGCGCTTTTTACAGCTATGCATTGATGGACATAGCCTTGATTCTCTTTTTAGCATGCTTTTATCTGCCAGTGACCGTAGTTCTTGCCTTTCGAAAACAAGCCGTATTTGCTGTGATTTGTCCTTTACAGAAACCAGTTGTCGGACTTCCATATTTACAGCAGCATGTAAACTTTCTCCAGGCTGTTCACTGAGCAACCCAATAGTTTTGTGCTTTTTGACAAACCTTGGTACAGAGAAGATCAGCTCATGAACTTTCCTTTGTATCCTAGCATTGGGGAAGTAAATTGGGTATAACTGGCCAAACTTTTCACATTTTGCACAAAGAATAGAAATCTCATTATCTGAAAGGAACCTGTTTGCCATCATGAAGGCATGGATTTCTGCAAAAAGTTCAAATATTTCTGCTACTTTATCTTTGACATCACTTCCTTCAAATATGTTGCAAAGATCTGCTGAGGTTTTCAGAATCTTGCTAAAGTGGTTCCCCACAAAAACATTACCATGGTAAGCCTGTCGTATCACCCCAATCTTATCCAAATAAGCTGAAAGCTCTCTTTCTCTTGGCCCCATAGCTGATTCCATCTTCTGTTTTAATTCATCACATTTTTCTTGCAGCTTGGTAATGTCAACTTGAGCTTGCTCTTCAGCATCCAAACATGTTGCCGCTTTGTTCGAAATTTCATCTATGACATCTCCAGCAGAAGATATCCCTTTCTCACATGCCAAACAGGAATATTTATCACTTTCCCTTATAGCCAGTTCTTCAGCTGCAGTGAATCCTTCGCAAAGAGTGTGAAACCACCTATTACAGGTGTCACAGCAAACCCACAATGGGTGATAGTCATGTGGAGTTGCTACACAGGTTACTGCTTCACAGCTTCCCTCAAAATCTTTTTTCTTGGGCACCTTGTTTGTTTCTCTTGCAATCTTCTTGTTTTCTTCCAAATCGCCATTTGCAACAGCTTGAAAACGGTTCACTAAGTTTTCAAAGTCTACAAGGCTTTCACTAACTCCCTTCAACTCATTTTCTTTTTCTGACAACTGCAGTGATACTTCTTGCCAGTTGTTGTTTACGTTGTTTCTGTACATAATTTCATCTTCATTTGCCTCTGAAGTTTCTTCATCAGGATCTCTGTATTCTTTATTTACCAAGTTGAACAGCTTAAGTGTGATTCCTAGGGTTATGTGCAAACCTGGTGGTAGGACATATATTAGCTCAGCAACTGGAAAAAGCATCTTCTGGATAATAGAGAAGTGAAACTTGGCATTCTTCCTATTGTTGTTGTTATTTTCTGTCATCACAAGTATTCTCTATGAACATGTCATTGTAATGTTTTACATCTTTTTTTTATATTCATCGATAAAAAATTACAAGGACAAACAATTATTACAATAACGATACCTACATAGAGCATTAAATACATATCTACTCTGCGGCCTTACATAAAACATAGAACAAAATAAATTAAAGGTTACAAAAAAAAACAAGAACATAGCTTGAGAAGGAAGATCGATATTTGATAGAAATCTAAAATTGTTCAAAGGAGACGCTCGGTCGTTTGAATATACCTTAATGTAAACTCTAGAATCGCTTTGTTTTGATTTTCTGTTAACCTTTCATCACCGTAAAGAATTATTTTCATGAGATTACTGTTAGAAAAATTTTTATATCGCTAATTTGCAGGATACTTTTTATGCCGTTGAGAAGGACGAATCTTTGCGCATCAAAAGAATGATAGAGCAACAAAAAATGATTTGTGTCCTTGATACCATCATGTATAGGACACATTGGATTCACAGTGTCACTAAAATTGTGGTGAAATTTGTGATAATTTAACTTACTTAGCCCTACCCTCAGTTGTGTAAGAAGAGCTAGGCCTTTTGGGTCATGAATACCGTATATTGGTTTGTTTGGAGGGCGAATGATTTTCAACAATTTTTTCTTGAAGATACCCACTGAGGGGGAATCCTTAATATCATCGTCTAGACCATTCCATTCATTTACACAGTTAGGGTAGAAACTTGACTCAAAACGATTTGTCCTAGTATTTATTCGTCCAATAACGGTCTCAGTGCGAAAAGAGTACGGATGTTCTTTTTTTTGTGGTATGGGATTCCTCGTGTAGTCCGGACTAAAATTATTCAGAAATTTATAAAACAACATGAGTCGTCGGCTCCATCGTCGCTGACTTAGTGATTCCCAACCAAGTTCTTCATACAGTTTTTCTCTGGAAGAACCTTTCCAAGCACCAGTAATTGCCAGTGCAGCAGAATATTGTACAGATTCAAGCTTAGCCATAAGGTTATTCAATCTGAGATTTCCAGAAAATTCACACAGAGTTGGGGGGATGTGATAAATAACATCACCATAGTCAAGATGCGGTCGGACATATAGTTTGTAAAGTTCACACAGGGTAGTCCGGGGAAGAAACTTAGACAAAAACTTTAGCATGCCTATTCCTTGTCTAGATTTACTAATAGCAGTCTGAATATGACTAGAAAACGAAAGCTTACTGTCGAGTACAACACCAAGATGTTTGTGTTCATCAACTCTCTTAACGGGTACTTGATTAAAAAGAATTGGTGGATGATCGAAGGGGATCTTTTTCTTAGAAAAAACTACCTCAACAGCTTGCTTAGTGGGATCAGGATTGAAAGACATCCTCCATTGATGTGCCCAACGTTCGATGAGGTCTAAGTCGTGATTCATATCATTAGCGCTTACATTTGGATCATCGACAACTGAAAATACGGATGTGTCATCTGCAAACATTTTGACATTATTTCGGAGGTTCACCGGCAAATCGTTTATATACACTAAAAAGAAAAGTGGACCTAGGATAGATCCTTGAGGAACACCAGCATGAACCTTTCCCCATTTAGAAGTTTTACCATTCAGAACAGTGCGCTGTTTACGATTTTCCAAGAAATTACAAATCAGTGACAATAGCTGCCCAGAGACACCGCAACGACGTAGCTTGTAAATTAAACCTTTATGCCATACCCTGTCGAATGCCTTTGAAATGTCAAGATAAACCGAACGGACATCAAGAGGAGGGTTGCAATCAAAAGCTTGAGAAATGTGATGCACAATACTTAACAATTGATTAATAGTTGAGTCCCCTGGTCGAAAACCAGACTGGTTTTGGTCGAGAAGAGCATTTGAGTCTAAATGATGATACAAAGAATCGAATATAAGCTTCTCAAGAATTTTGCCAAAAAATGGGAGAAGAGAAATTGGACGATAGTTTTGTTTCACATTTTTGCTATTCTTCTTGTGAACAGGAACCACATTAGCACATTTCCATGTGTCCGGAAAAACACCCAGAGCAAGACAGTTCTCAAAAATCATTCTAAGAGGTATGATTAAAGCATCGTCACACAACCTTATCATATGCACAGAGATTCCATCCCATCTGTGAGCTTTATTTGGATTTAAAGATCTAATTATCCTGAGTATTTTCTCATCCGACAAGAAGAAAGACATCAAAGGGGGGACAGTGGGCAAATCGTGCTGCGGAAGTACGCTGCCAGTGTCTAAGGTGGTGCATTGGAGCAAAAAGTAATCATTAAAAATGTGTGCTTTTGGTTTTGTAAGTGCTTCAGTTCTACCAAATCTAGTGATGATGGGTATGATGAAGATGATCCTCCATGCCCAAGCATGTCATCTTGAAAATGATAATCTCCACCAAGGAAAATAGATACTCTTTTCCCATCTATGGTTGATTGATGAATATCTTTCATTTGGTTTATGAATGGATGAAACACTTTCCACATATTGATTAGAGAATCAGAGGCTTCAAACATGCAAAATATATGGTTATTGTCCACAGGCACTATCTTATTATAATTGACAACTGAAAAGGTGTATTTCATATGTGATCCTCCATTGTCTCCACTGAATAACAGCCATAATTAATCATCAAAACACTGATGCTCCCAGAACTCAGTTCTATTGCATGTGCTTTCTATAAATTCTTTCAAATCGATTACTCTAACATATGGGCATGGTGAAACGAGTTCATCACTTGCAACTTTATGTAAGCAAATGTTTCCACTTTCAACTTTCAGGCTGCTAACATGAGCTGTGTTCTCCTTCCTGACTTTCCTCATTGGCCTTGCAGATGGAATAATATTAACATTTTCATTGTGAAAGCATGTTCTCATTTCACGCATTTTGTTGTCAGAAATTCGAAGCAATGATTGAAGGTTGACTGCAGCTTTTGGTGACAGCATTCTGTTGTTGACTATACCTGCATTCTCTGCTGCTGCATAGCATTATCTCTGTTAGGACAGCACCTACATTTTCTTCACTTTGATCCTCTTCTTTGGCAGCAATGAACATCATCACTTCCATTGCATATTTAGCTCTATTCTGGACATCCTTTTTGGTTGCATCTGTGCTCATCTTTGATCTTATTAGTAATTCAGCAAAATAGCTCTGCTTGCCACTACTCACTTGAGATCTACCATCTAACTTCCCTGGATATTTACTTCCTCTGAATATGCTGGGAATGGATGTTGGAGCATCATGTTTGACGATCAAATGGGACACACCTGAGATCTTTAAGCTATCAATTTCTTCTGAAAATGACATTGTCGTCGACTGCAATGTGTCATTGAGGCTCCGATTTACCATCATATATCTATCTGTGAGTGTCCCAATTTCTAGTTCAGTTTAAATTTCCACTCTTTCTTTTTCATCTTTTAATTCATCTGCTTGAGATCTTGCTCTTTTATAGGACTGGTCTCTTTCTTTCAAATCCTTCTGCAATTGGCAATTTTTTTCTTTTTAGAGCAACTTTCCTTGGAGTATCTGGGGCTGCAGTGGCTACTTTGTTGGTAAAAAGTCTGAAAGGCTGATCCAGGAATGCTTTACGCTCCACAATGATCCAGACCATGGAATAAATTGAAAAAAATTAACCTTTCGAAAATGCAATCTCGATGTCATTTTCTTAAAAGAGGACACACTGAGGGTCAGCACAAAACAAACAGTTTGAAAATCGGACAACTGTGTGTGGAGAAACATTCTTTCAAAGTTTACCGAAGTGGCAAGTGTTTGTTTACATTGAGACTTCTGGTAAGAAAGCCAATACAACATCGATTTTGAAATTCCCATAACGCCACTTTCCGTAGTCTGATTTTCAAAATCTTTTTTTAGTTGATAGCCTAATCTCTCCACTTTAAGACAACGAAGTCGCTGAATAGATACAACAAATGATTTCACCATATTTAAGCCTTATTTCTGCCAAGTATTTTCTCGAGACTTTCCTTATACAAATTTTAAATCTCAACTTTAAAGTTAAAAACAAAAAATGCAAGCGTTTGTTTGCCTTAACATCTATTTTTGCATCAAACTCCAACATCTTGGTAATGTATATCTCAAATATTTCGTTTCAATTCGTTTTAAAAACTTGTAGAAAATTATTTCAAAATCATTGCTATTTTGTCTGAAATTTATGATGATTATGATGAATAAACTAGTTTTCCATGTTATCGGATTTCAGTACCAGAAATCACTAATAAATTGCAAGTAATTATTCTCCAGGGTTTCTTTTGGTCTGGGTCGAGTTGACAAACTATAATTTTTTTCTTAAATACTGCATCTAATCTGAAATATCTTTCTTTGCAATTAACAACAAAACGACATTCACATAGCACCCAAATGCAATACCTTCTAACCAATAATGCAATATTGGATAGTTTTTAAATATCTGATATAAATATTATCTTGTTCTTGTAAGGTATAAATACCAATTACAAGATATATCCTTTTTAAGATCTTGATAAACTACAATTGTTCATCGTCCATGCTGTGGTTGAAACTGATTTAGATTATAAACATTTATAAAGCTCTTCACCCTTGCAAATTTCTTCAAGTCTCTAGAGAAAACAAATTGAGCAAAATCAAAATGTCATTGCAATTGTGAGGAGAAGGTCATTGCAATGGACCTTAGTCGGTAACAAAAATATTTGTAGTTTGGTCTCAAAATCGTGATAGATACCTGATGGCTTTTAAAATAACCAATGGCGATTTGATTGATTACATTGTTGAAGAATCTGATTTTAACGACAAAAGCATTACAATAGCAGCAAAATTTCGAGTTGCAGCAGAGAAACTAAAAATTGCGAACAATCTTTCCACTCCAATTAACAAGCTATATGGTATTTTAAGACAAGTGTACAAAGTTCGTAACAAAACCGATGAATGGCGACAGAATGTGCGAAGTTTTGAAACTGACTGTCAAGTAAAGAAACGTCCTCGTGCTTTATCTGGTGCCATACCTGTGTTACCAAAGAAATCTGGAAGGAAAAGCGCACTCCTGGTAGATGAGCCTTGTGGGAAGGTAGAAATCAAAATTTTGAAAAACGGTCTTTCTGCTGTTGCCACACTTGCTGACGAAAATGGCATCGAAAAAGAGTTAATGCTTCAGAAGATAGTGGAAGAGGCTATTCGCTCCCGAGATTGGGACATGTCCATCGTCCTTAAAAGCTTGCAAATTGAGTCTGATATTCCTGTTGATGAGTTAACATCATTAATTTACATTGCCAATTTGTCTCAAAGGCAATATCAAATGTGCAGGAGCTTGATTGTCAAGTACGGGGTCCATGCTTTAAAACCTCGAAGCGACATTGATGCTTTTAAAAAGACTTTGTACCCTTCAGTGACTGCAGGTAAGTTATCTGCATCTGTTGATGTTAAGAGTCTCTTCGACTCAACTCTTCGTGGCGTTCTTTGCTCTGAATCTGTGCTAGAAAAGTTACATGACTTTCCAGCTTATGCGGAGATTATCTTCACAGCAAAGGCAGGCCTAGATGGATCAGGGTCGCACAAAAAACGTCATCAACTTTCAGATGACACCGATAATGATGCTGCAATTGGGGGAAGTGATAGCTTCTTGGGGGTATTCATGACCCCTCTACAGGTGTCAGTACCTTGTATGAGCGATGTGCCTCTCTGGGAAAATCCTTCTCCCAATTCAATATTTTATACCAGACCTTTAAGATTGATAAAGGTCAAAGAATCACGTGATTTTGTTGGTTCTTTCTTCCCCCAGCTTCAGTCAGAGCTTGATGCACTAGGATCGCCTCATGAAGTTCCAGGTATCGCTCGCAAGGTCAAAATTGAGACCAGAGTCACCATGATTGATGGCAAAATGGAAGACATTTTGCACGGCGACTCTGGTGCGTTTTGTCATTATTGTGACATCAGCCGAAGCCAAGCTTCAAGCTTGGATGTCCTTCCTTATCGAGACTGGGGTTGGTGGTATGACAATTACGAAGACGGTGGAGGAATGTCAAAAGCGATGGGAGCTACTAGAGAAAGGGGAGATCAAATATAACGACCCCCAAAGAAGAGGGCAGTGCCATAAGCCCTTAATCTCGCAGTCTGGTCGTCTTTTTGCTGCGTTCCTTAGATTTTGTTCTCAAAATCTATTACCATCTGATCAGCGGCGAGAAAATCTGGAGTGAATCAAGTCCCCTTGTAAAATGTAGAGTCACCAATGCTAAATCAGAGGCTATTAAACATGTAAAGCACCACTGTGGAGGTCTCCTGATTGACACTCCTACATCAAGTGGTGGAAATACCAACACAGGCCCTGTGGCAAAGCGTTTCTTTCATCCGGATAGCAGGGAGGCCATCTGCAGCATTCTTATCTGCTCTAATGACCAGGCCAATTTCAGTATCCTGCTTAGCCAATTCAATATATGCCTGGCAGTTTCAGAAAGTGTCAACAGTTCCAGTAAAATTGATGTCAATGTCTTCAAACAGCATTGTTATGATAAAATGCTTCACATAGCCTTGCACTTTCCTTGGGTGCGTGCGTATTAGTCCAGCTGTCCACCAAATGCTCGCCCATAATTGGGAGCTTTTCGATATGCTTGGTGGAAGTCAAATTGCTGTTTGGTCTGAAAGTGGCTTGGAAGCCTGGAACAAACATATAAGAAATTTCAGGAGTGGTGCTGGATGCCGTGCCAGACAAAGTTCTGTCCAGAACAACATTAATGACGTATTTGTGCGCATGCTGATTACATCGTCTCCCGCTGTTGCAAAAGCACGTCAAAATGCAACCCACAAAAGTAAAGGACAAAGAGTGTTATACACTGTAGCAACCAAAGAGAATGCACTGATCGAATCGATGTACATGTAGTTGAATTAGTAGTCGAGCCACAAGACTAGTTGAATTATTGATCAAATGACCATTGAGTTTTAGAGATGGTTCGAGAAAGTTCCTGTATATATATGTTACGTTCCGTTGTTTTGTGAATTTAATTCGTTTTGTTGTTGGTTGCAAGGAAAGTTACGGTTGCGCCCTACCTTTGATAAACTACTCTATGAGAAAGGCACAACCTGAATATTTGTTAGAACTATAAGACAGGAATAGGCTAATTAAGAGAGAACAAACATGAGTTTCTAAAAAGCGGGACTTTACGATTAGATGCAGTATTTAAGAAAAAAATTATAGTTTGTCAACTCGACCCAGACCAGAAGAAACCCTGGAAAATAATTACTTCTAATTCATTAGTGATTTCTGGCACTGAAATCGGATAACATGGAAAACTAGTTTATTCATCATAATCATCATAAATTTCAGACAAAATAGCAATGATTTTGAAATAATTTTCTACAAGTTTTTAAAACGAATTGAAACGAAATATTTGAGAGATACATTACCAAGATGTTGGAGTTTGATGCAAAAATAGATTTTAAGGCAAACAAACGCTTGCATTTTTTGTTTTCAACTTTGAAGTTGAGATTTAAAATTTGTATAAGGAAAGTCTCGAGAAATTACTTGGCAAAAATAAGGCTTAAATATGGTGAAATCATTTGTTGTATCTATTCAGCGACTTTGTGGTCTTAAAGTGGAGAGATTAGGCTATCAACTAAAAAAAAGATTTTGAAAATCAGACTACGGAAAGTGGCGTTATGGGAATTTCAAAATCAATGTTGTAGTGGCGGTCTTACCGGAAGTCTCAATGTAAACAAACACTTGCCACTTCAGTAAACTTTGAAAACATGTTTCTCCACACACAGTAGTCCGATTTTCAAACTGTTTGTTTTGTGCTGACCCTCAGTGTGTCCTCTTTTAAGAAAATGACATCGAGATTGCATTTTCGAAAGTTCATTTTTTTCAATTTATTCCCTAATATTTGAAATCTGGATCACTGTGCGCTTGTTGCTTTTTAATGGTCGGCATTTTGTTTCCATAGCTTTAATCCGTTGTCTTACTGTATTCATTCTGTCTTCCCCAAACAAATGTAGATCATCACTTGGTGCAAGTAGGCACAACCAGGACCAAAACNAGGGACCGTTCATTATTTAGCCAGGGGTTGGTACCGAAGAGATATTAGTTGGGTAAACAAAATTTTCCACACTAAAAAGGTTGGGTAAAAAAAAATTTCTATGCAACAAAATGTTGGGTAAAAATTTTTCATAGTACATATCAAAATAAAAACAGCAAGGCAGTTTGAAAAGTCAGTTCTCAGTTATTATCACTGGAATCACTCAATGAAACGTCCTCTGACATTGAGTCCATTTCATCAATATTAGCTGCAGAAATATCATCATCAGAATCGTATGCCAATCCGCCAATCATTTTAAGATATGACATAATGTTTGCATTATCTTTATCTTCTTCACCCAAACGATTTTTAGCGACAGTACGGCTGCCTTTCTTGCGGTATAAATTGGGGCAAATTTCGTCAATTTCATCCCATGAGAGATTCTTCCCTGCCAAGAACATCCTTACACTTCTTACAAGTGTGACTCTCTTATTTTTCTTGTCTTTGCTTTTCTGCTCTCTTTGTCTCCTTTGTTTTCTTGCAATATCAAAATCTTTTACCAATGTTTGATCAAATCTCTTTTGAAGAATCTTTACAACATAATTTAGGTTATTCTCATATGAAATAACTTTGGTTTGGAGATCATTCAATGATGATAAAAAGCCCTGAATTACGTTTGATTCATTGCTGGCCCAACGTTTGAGCTGCATTTCTTCTTTATCATATAATTGCAAGTTTCTTTGCTTCAGGTTATCCAGAAGTTTATCAATTTTTGCATGTGTGCTCATAAAATGTTTTAAGGCTCTATTAGCATGGTTCACATCTTTGATGCTTGGATCTTCTGGTACATTTACATACCTATCCAGCTTGATATTCTCTTTAGGTATTACACCTTGATCATACAAATGTATGATCTCATGCAAACTCTTGATATCTTGCATAACATCCCATCTAAATTGCCGTTGACCATCAAGATAGTTCTTGAATTGGGTCTGCTTTGAAGAGTAGGCAGCATTGTAAATCTCAGCAGCAACAGAGTTGAAGAAGATCAACCTGTCTGTTTTAGGGGAAGGATATAAATACTTCTTCCATGCTGGCTTTTGGTATACACTAGATGGTTGCAAAAAAACTAAGTCATCACAAAGTCATCAAAACAACTCTCCACCATTGATTGGGATAATGCCAAAGCCACATAGGAGCTGCAGATAATTGCATCTCCAAACATTATCTGTGTCCAAGCAAAGCAATTCCATGTGTGTGCAAATTTAGAGTGTAAGAGAAAGGTGATACCCTATCAAGGCCAGATAACAGTTTCATGCAGTACATGTAAAAGAAAAATGCTTGCTTCCAAATGCCAGTTGACATACAACTGTGAAATCACCCTGTCAAAGGTTGATGATGACAAGCAATTCTCTGTTACTTCTTTTCCAAAGGTAATTGAAGAGTATCTTGGAGCGGCACCACCAGATGATATGGAAGCCCTGGAAGATTTATTGCTCCAAATGGACTGTGTTGATTTTCACGTTAATGCAAGCAGAATCCTAGCAAAGATTGCACAACATGCCAGTACAGATAAGCCCAGCACTGAACCTGTCAAATGGCAAGATGAGGGTAAAACTGAAGCTGTATCACAAATGTAGGTGAGCCCAATGACAAGGGTGACTTTGCAGATGTATGCAAGTAGAACATTCCCAGAACATTACAGAACAGTAGCTGACAATGAAACCTTATTAAGCTGATAATATACCAGGAAACCCACATATTACAAGTTTACAATCCTGAGGCTACATGGTTGTGTAACATTTCTCTCGTGTCTTCTCTCTATCAGTTCAACTGCCATTTTCTATTCATTAGGCCCACCGTGCACATGTTGTGCTCCACAACAACAACAACAACAACACCATGGTGGGCCTAATGTATACAAATGACAAGTGAACTGATACAGAGAAGACACGAAAGCAATAGCGTACAATTAAGTGGCAGGTAAGATTAAATTTTCTCAAATTTAGAACTATTATTGCCACCTGCAACTGCACCTGTAGAAGATATACATGTGGAAAGATAAAACATATCATTCCAACACTAAACTTTGGAATACAAACAATCCATTTCAGATTCTGGATCAAAATATTTTACAGAAATAACAGTTCATAATATGTGGATTTCTCTAGTATGATGTTATGTTCAATTTATTTATTTTTTTAAAAGTGGTTTAGATCACCAGATATATACCAGTAAGCCACTCCAGGTAATGTGCCAACCTCACAATAATTTTATATTTGACTTCTGAAGACATATAAAATATTCAGAAACATCATTATATTTATATCAATATTACGTTCTCTAAGTATAAAACAACAATTATGACCTATGGTATCAGTAGGGTCATATTTTCAATACACCTCCCAATAGGTAGGACCATCATTTAAAATTTACCATTAGTACCAAAATATTTTATTTCTTGCCAATATTTACTCTCTCCACCTTTGGGTTTTATACGGGGTGTCTCAATAAAAAGTACCACCTTTCGACTGGAAAAAGGAGCAAAACGATAAGTTATTGGAACTTTCCGTCTGCACAGCTAAATTTGTTAATCTTCAACTTAAATGCACATACCTTGCATTTATAAATCGTTCACCAAACACCGGAGATACGAGCTCCCAAAGTCAAAATTTTGAGTGCACCTGAAACCAGAGGTTTTGAGAAAGGGCCTAGCCATGATTTGATATCATGAGCATTTTCCGACGGAATTTTAAACTGTTATTTTTAGTATTTGCTTTTGAAAAGAACCATAGACACTTAGCCATGACCCTAATTCAACAGATAGAAGAAAGATGTGGCAAGAATAATAAACTCGTGCTACATCTTCAAAATAAGCGTGCATGCGCTCCTTTTATTCTTCTTTGGTGCAAATAGCTTTTCAATGGAATGTACGGAACAATTTTTTCATCAAAAGAAAAGTTCTGTCAAGAACAATCGAAACATCTCAAAGTAGAACTCTTTTCAAAAGTAAAAGCTAAAAGAGAATAAGTCAAAAATTCCTTTGAAAATGCCCAACTAAATCAAATCATGGTTAGGCCCTTTCTCAAAACCTCTGGTTTCAGGTGCACTCAAAATTTTGGCTTTGGGAGCTTGTATCTACGGTGTTCGGTGAACGATTTATAAATGCAAGGTACGTGCGTTTAAGTTGAAGATTAACAAATTTAGCTGTGCAGGCGGAAAGTCCCAATGTCGTATTGTTTTGCTCCTTTTTCCAGTCAAAATGTATATATAACAAAATGTTAATTTGTGGCTGACGCTGACTCATTCTTACAAAAAACAGCCAGAAACAAGGACAACTTGGGAAACAAACAATACTTCTGCTTTAGATTTTAAGAAGATAACAATTTGAAAAACCGATATTGCATAACCTTAGGGTGGGAACAAGGTTAAATGAGCTTAATTCCTAGAGCCTTTTGGATATTCATTAGCCTATTGTTTTTCAGATGAGTAGTAAATTCTCAGGTGTCATAAGAAATGAACTGTTCAAGCTATTGCCGTATTCATCCATTGCTGTTATCATTAGCTTATAATGTTGTTCCTGTTTTCTCAGTTATATGCTATAGCTGTACTAAATTTAATATTTTACTCAATTGGCTGTTTGATAGTTGAACCTCTCTCGCGTGAATGCCTTCAGTAACTTTTCTTTCACCCTATGGTGCTTGGACTATTTTACAACTTATTTTGGTTTGCCCCCCTACCTAACTCTTGACTGATAATAGGTAGAGCAACCAGAATTGGTCTGCTAATTGCGCTAGCCATGTACTTTTTAAAAATTTACTTTATTAAAAGGGGGAGGAGGCCAAGATGCCCCTCAACCAAAATAGGGTTAAGAGCCCCAACTTCATTTCAAATCCCTTTTCATATTTGTAACAACAACAGATCTTCATTCCATACAGGCACTATAGCGCCATTTATAGGAAACACACTTCTTGACCTGAACATATCGTTCTCCCTTAATTTGATTGATTTTGTATAGTTATGGTGAAAATTCAGGATCCGACTTTCTTATACCACAACTGTTTTGGGAATTGAATTATTTTCGACCTTACATAATTCTTATACAAACCCATTGCCTGCACAATTTGCTATTGATTGCTATGGCAAACATTTTCACAACAATTTTTGTAAATAAATCCACCACGCCGCACTCTGACAACTGTTATTGCTAGTTTACAACGATTTTATTCCAGCCTACTCCTTCTCTTCTTTTTTCTTACATTCTTACCTATCTTTTTATTCTTTCATTTGTGTCACATCGATTCCCTATCCTTTGATCTTAATCTTTCGAATCTACTCTTCTTTCATCCTAAATTCTACTAATCCTACTTCACTTGATAACGGGTTTATGCCCCAAATGTCGTATAAAACAAAACTCTGTTCAAAGTACAATTATTTATATTGTATTTGTTTGTTTTAATGTAATATTGTGCAACACACATACAAGAACATTGTTTGTGCACTTAAATGATGATAGCTGTAATGCTGAACCTCCTTGACTTTTATTGAAATTTAATTGGCAATCAAAAAATTTAAATTTCAATGCCTATTGTTTAACCACGTCACCACCAGATGGCCTTTTTTAGAGACAGGTCACAAAGAAAATCACAAAAATGGCTCTAATTTCTTCAATTGTTCTCCAATCTCATCAATATATATACAATTCGATTTGTCTCGATGAGTACTTTCATTTGATATATAATTCATCTATATTTGCTGACATCAGCAATTTTTAATTTATATTATGTCATCAATCTTTATGACGTCATATTTCTAATTAATTAGTAATTTTTGCATGAAAAACCTGGCCCCAGTATCCACTTGTATCATTATGTTGTGCATCTGCATTAGCAACCTTTTTGTTTCTTTTGAAACGTTGTCTTCAGCTTTACTGTCTGAAAAAGCTTCAGTTGTGTTCATCTAAATATTATAGATAATACAATTAGAACAGCTACATAAACAGCTTTTTTCAGAGACAGAACAAGCAATTCAAAAGTACTAACTGCACATATGATCGGAAAGTCAAAGAGGGGGAAACCCAAGGAAAACATGTCTAGTAGGAAACTAACTTGTTTCTGAATTTTAAAAACACAACAATTTTCTGATAATACTGTAGTTTTGTGACACCTTTCTTGGTACTATGGGTTTGGTTTTTGTGTTGTTGTTAATTTCAAATCTTAATGTAAATTGTAGTTTTGATCATCATGGCATTATAAAGGTTCCCCTTAACTTCCTGGTAATTGCTAGAAGTGAACACTGCTAGTGTGTTGGAAATTAGGGTCCTACCCTTGCAACAATTCTGCAGGGTCCCTCCTTGAGTCCCTTGCAAAGACTCTGCAATCAATAGACATTTTACAGTACAGGCCTCGCCCACATTTACATGACAAGAATTCTTCAGAAGTTTCAAGAATTCTTCAGAAGTTTCAAGAATTCTTGAGCCATGATATGAAATACAGTACTTTTTTATAAACAAGAATTCTTTGAAAAACATTTTTTGTTTCACTCAACTGCTTCTTCAAAGATGGAGGACAAA
>REGM01000164.1:438985-459900 GCA_004194415.1 Aurelia aurita
TCTTCACTTAATCAAGCAAATCCCAAGCTTATTTTCACTTTTTTTTACTTCTTTATTGCATCTTTTTACTTAGAAGGTGCCAGAGTACTGTCTAGACAGTGCTGGCTTGGCTTCATAAAACTGCATTTTGAAATGTTTGAGAGGGCAAAGGGTTGAAAAATCAAGGATTTGCAGAAATTACTGGAAAAAAACCTAATTTGAGTACTAAAATTAGAGAAACTTTAAGGATTGTTAGTACTGTGTTAAATTCTTAGTTTCTTATGAAAGATTTGTGTACTCTGCAGTCTGCTACTTCAATTCATGGAAACATAGAAAATGCAAGGACAATGTTTGTCACTAAAAATGACAGCTTAAAATGTTAGTCACGCCAAAAGGTTGATTCCATTCCAAGCATATTTTGATCTTGGTTTAATATTTCTTCCATCAATGACAATATCAATTCAACAAGTCCAGTATGCAATCTATATAAGTGGAGCTGTGTACATACAGCCACACAGACCAGACTCCAAGTCGTCTCTGCCTCTTGATACAAATCCTTTCACAATCACAGCAAGACTGATCTCTGTTCATTCATCTTTCTTAAAACAGTTGTGAGGAACTCTTCACCTGTCCCATCCAAAGCAAAAGATAGTGAATAACCCACGAAAGTAGCATCAAAAAGGCCTTTTCTCCATATAAACAAGTGTACCTTCCTACTACAGGCCTGACCCTTTCAAGCTTTGCCCGACAGTCTTTTGATATATTTCCTCCAGCAATATGCTCTGAAATGCTGCTACAGGTCAGTATAGGCCAAGTTTAACAGTCAGAATAATATTCAGCACTCAAGGGTTCTTTAAATCCACTGAAAAGTTGTTCAACAATATAAATCTTCCTCGTCTTTCGCCTGCTTCTCTTGTACGCAAGTCCAAGTAGGCCCACTCTTCCGAACAAAGCACCTTCACTACCGTTACGACAAATCAATCCATCGATTTGATTACTCGGGAACATTTATCGACATACGCGTAGTTGACTTGTACGGGGGTAATCCATATTATCTCTGATACGATTTTCAGCATCTATTCTTCCTCAGCACAAGTCAGCACTGCACCGATTTCCATCAGTCCGCCATTATTACTTGGACAAAATGCTCTGTACACTTCCCCCGTTTTTCTGTCGCATGAGAACCGATATGTTAAGCTTTGTCTCCCTGTGTTTGCATCTCAGCAACATCACGAGCCCCAGGAGAAAGTGCGCTGGTAAAAAAACAATGAAGCTATTGTCCCCAGCTTCCTCTCTTCTTACCCATTCGTTTTCTTGGGGGGAATTTCGTCAGGAGGCTGCTTACGGAGGATTGCTTGCGGAGGAGCGGCAGTTCATTCAAGAGAAACGGTTGATAAAAAAACATGGCGGTAGAAAGCTGTGATAGATGTACTGAGTGTATTAGGCTTGGAAAATGCGATTCAATCTGTGATTGCAAGATTAGAAAACAACGAAGGAAAACACAAGTAAGTTGACATTATATTTTAATTGCAAAATGAGTAGACTGTGTAGTCAAATTGAGGTCGGAGTTGGGTTAGGCCATTCATCGTGTTTCCCACTGCTCATGATCAGAGGATGTTGACGTGGACGTAGAACAAGCAGACGAAGCGAGTAACACAGAGGAGAATTTAGACGAGGTTGACAAATTCGATCCAAGTAGTGACGAAGAAGAAGATGTCGAGAGATTAGAACTTCCACAGACTAACCACGATGAAATCGGAAGATCGACAGACTTTTTATTTGGGGCACGGTCCTGATATGGAAAAACTTTTCGAATTAGCTATAGATTCCTTTTTTGAGTGATTGTCCTTTCATGACCAGGGAAGCGCCGCGGTAAATCTATTTTTGGTATATTTTACGAAAATTAAATCGAATTGATGAAGCTGCATGAACTGGTGAAGGGGCCAGCCTGCATGTGGGCTCAATTGTTTTTGGTCTGCACACAATTTCAATTGCATTAAATGTTTGCTTTTCACATCCTAAATTTTATTTTGTTTGTTAAAATGAACTAGGCGATGCTCCACACAAGTTGTTTTGATTTGAAAAACGTTAAGGAAAGTGATAACTTTCTTTCTCTGGTCTACAACTTGCATACACGAAAGAAAAATATATTCATATAGACGCACGAGATACTACAATGATGTATAATGTAGTGTTACGTTGCAATTTTATTGAATGTTGCATTGTTTTCGGTTTTTACCTAATTTTCACGCGGTTATACGGTTTTCCGTAAAATATCGCACGGTTTTACGGTTTTAGCGAAAATTTGTGAGCGGTTTTACGGTTTCAGGACCCCCCCAAACACCCCCTCTATGTCAAAAGCAAATTGGCGATGACTACCCCTTGTTTTAGCACTTATTATTTCTTTTTCCAAACGCTATCTTGAAACAATTACATTGCAGTTTGTTAAGGAATAAATGAGCTTCATGTTGATGTATAATATGGTGCATTTTGAGCATGGTATGCTGTGTTAGAGAGCAAATAAAAACAATCTTGGGGTTTGGCGTTTCAAAAACTTGCCCTCCTTGTTATATTTATAACAGTAGTACAGTACAGTGTTAACTGCAACCGTTCGTCAGTTACGCAATATAGTTGCCTCAACTTCAGATTACGTATGGCTGGTTGCCTTGGTTGCCTTGACTTCAGAATTGGTAATGGAAGACCGCAAGCCTCTTGGAGGGCAATGTCAAGAGAATGCTCCTTGTTTTAAAATGCCAGAATTATATCACAAAGAAAGGGCAAAAGTGAAAACCGCGGACTTCGCGGACTTTTTGAAAAATGATCTGGAATCTCCCTCGTAACTTTACAGTAAGAAGGAAATACGTTCTAGGAGTCCCTTGAACATGTCAGCTGTACAGTTGATTGTATGTTTCTTCTGTTTCTTCTTTGAATGTTTGGTTGTATTCTCGCGGCGTGACTTAGGTCACAGGTTTTAGAATTTACGATGTTAGGTTGTAAACATCAACGTGTGCCCTTACATTTGATTTGGTCTTGTAAATCATTCAAGACAATAGAACGATAAACGTTAAAAACCAAAAGAATAAAAAGTCCGCGAAAGAAAGTCCGCGGTTTTCACTTTGGCATAAGGCGAAAGTGAAAACCGCGGGGTTTTACCAATCAATGGCCCTGGCCCTATGGCCTTTTGGCCCTATAGTCTTGTGTCTTTTCATTTCGAAAACCTTGAGTATGAGTTTGGTAATGTATTCGATTAGAATTCGTATGAATATTACTTCTAGAAAATGCCTAAATTCATGCACATAGTTCTCGTTCAGCTAGCGAGAATGTTCCCGAAGTGACGTGGGGAATCACCAGCTGGAACTTTCTATGCTTGGAGAAACACGAGAAAGCACGCAGCAGTTGTCTTATCTCGCTGTTCCCAATAGGAGCCACTTTTGCGTGACAAAGAACAGCAAAGGACTGACAAATCTTTACAATTTTCCGACTCGGTGCAATGAGGCTAATATCTGTTTACTGACAAGAAACACCGGGTGGAGTATTATTGTGTTAATTAAAATCACAGAAGACTTGAAATTCCTCGTTTTCGTTGTTGTATTTCCTTTCCAAACTGCACTTCAAGTCAAACTATGTGCTGCCTAGTCCATTCCAACATCACCGAAATATAACAACAAAAACGAGGTATTTTTAAGTCTCCTGTGATATCGGGTTTGAATTTCTATTATTCAACATATGCATTCTCCAACCATAGTTATTAGAAGCTATGCTCCAATGATCTAGAGGGAGTGAGTTTAAACATTTTCCCGGGGACAAGCCCCCCGGACCCCCTCATAACTCGCTTTAAATACCTTTTCAGTGATCTTTGAGCTGAGTTTGTTGCAAAGAATGTGGTAACGAAACGACCAAATTCATGCTCGTATGAAGCAGGGGGAAGGGGGCTCAGGGGCTCAAACCTCAAATAATTTTGAAAACAATGGTACTATGTCACAAGCATGATTTTTATTTAATGTCATTGTTATTTAATGATTTTTGATACTTTTATTTATTGTTCTTGAAACAAAAGCCCCCCCCCCCCATCAGGAGCTGCTTCTCACCGCTCTGGAAACTGAACCAGAACCACCCACAGTCATACGCCCTACTATGCTTGCTGGTGCTGGCGAGTTTTAATGCACAGTAAAGTAATGAAGTAATCTAGACACTCTCCAATGTCCTAAGGAAGAGAGTAACATGCCCCCAGCTTCATCAACATCTGTACATTCCTTTGCAAAATGTGAAATAACATTAAAAAATAACACACCTGTTTGCTTCATCCATCTTCTCACTTTGCGAGACGTCTAGGGAGGAAGAAAGTGCTGTGCTGTGTTGTATTGCATTGTCTGGAAAAACCTGACCTGTACAATCACCAACCGTTACTGATTGTTGTTATTGAAAGATGTTTTTGAAAGCTTTCACTCTGTCTTTTCAAATCTTATGATTTCAAGGGGAATTCCCCACGTCACTTCGGGAACATTCTCGCTAGCTGAACGAGAACTTTGTGCATGAATTTAGGCATTTTCTAGAAGTAATATTCTTACGAATTCTAATCGAATACATTACCAAACTCATACTCAAGGTTTTCGTAATGAAAAGACATAAGACTATAGGGCCATAGGGCCATAGTGCCATAGTGTCATAGTGCCATAGTTCCATAGGGCCAGGGCCATTGATTGGTAACACCCAAAACCGCGGACTTCGCAGACTTTTTGAAAAATGATCTGGAAGCTCCCTCTTAACTTTACAGTAAGAAGCTTTAAATAATTTATGATGACATATAAGCTTTAAAATAACGGGAAGGAGGTTCAATCCATACAAGCTATTAACAAAACCGTTAACACTTGCATTGTAATCAAGGGTTAACAACAAATTCACAATTGAAAAGCCCTTGTTACTCGTTCAACTCTTTTCATCTGTGAGCAAAGTTTTCGACAAGTCCTCACTTGTCACTTTTTTGTAACAGACTTTTGTATTCCTTTGTTTTGAAGCTTTTATCCGTCTATCGTCTTGAGCATTTACAAGAAGAAATAAAGTGTAAAGGCACACGTCAATGTTACGGTCTAGCATTGTAAATTCTAAAACCTATACAACTAAACATTCGAAGAAGAAACAGAAGAAACATACAATCAACTGTACAGCTGATAAGTTCAAGATTCCAGATCATTTTTGAATTCTTTCAAATTTTAATGAATTATTTTCATCAGGTCGCAATTTAATTATTGTCCACTTGTATGGATGTTTCATGATAGGGCAACTAATTTAAAGTTAAATCGCATTCACGAAAGAGCACTGCGATTGGTATGCAAAGATAGTGAATCAGAGCTAGAGAAGTTGAAGAAAAAATATGTAACAATTCATCAGCACAATCTGCAATTGCTAATGATTGAAATATTTAAAACGAAAAACAATCTAAATCCAACATTAATGAAAAACATTTTTACTGAGAGAAATATTTACTACAGTTTGAGATGTGAAAATCATTTNATGAATTCTTTCATCAGGTCGCAATTTAATTATTGTCCACTTGTATGGATGTTTCATGATAGGGCAACTAATTTAAAGTTAAATCGCATTCACGAAAGAGCACTGCGATTGGTATGCAAAGATAGTGAATCAGAGCTAGAGAAGTTGAAGAAAAAATATGTAACAATTCATCAGCACAATCTGCAATTGCTAATGATTGAAATATTTAAAACGAAAAACAATCTAAATCCAACATTAATGAAAAACATTTTTACTGAGAGAAATATTTACTACAGTTTGAGATGTGAAAATCATTTGCAATTGCCAAAAGTAAAGACAACAACATACAGAATAGACAATATAGAGTTCAGAGGTCACCATTTGTGGTCCTCATTACCGAAGGAAATTAAAGATTCCAACACACTAGTTGAGTTCAAACGAAAAATAAAATTATGGAATGGAAATCTGCAGATTGTGCAAAGTTTTAATTAAAGATTTAGGGTTTTTGTAGATTTTAAAGTAGAAAATTGTAAATTAAGTTTTTAATTTATTTTGTTGGCGTTAATTAGCTTATTAGCTATATATATTTTTTTTGTGTTGCCAAAGTAAAATAAATTGTTAATAATTTTTCAAAAAGTCTGCGAAGTCCGCGGTTTTCACTTTCTCCTTATGCCAAAGTGAAAACCGCGGACTTTCTTTCGCGGACTTTTTATTCTTTTGGTTTTTAACGTTTATCTGTCTATTGTCTTGAATGATTTACAAGACCAAATCAAATGTAAGGGCACACGTTGATGTTTACGACCTAACATCGTAAATTCTAAAACCTGTGACCTAAGTCACGCCGCGATGAATACAACTAAACTTTCAACTGTACAACTAAACAATCAACTGTACAGCTGACATGTTCAAGGGACTTCTAGAATGTATTTCCATCTTACTGTAAAGTTACGAGGGAGATTCCAGATCATTTTTCAAAAGGTCCGCGAAGTCCACGGTTGTCACTTTTGCCCTATGCCAAAGTGAAAACCGCGGACCACAAAAGTCGCGGACCTACGGCCACGAAAAAGTCTGCGAAGTCCGCGGTTTTCACCTGGCCCATTCCTCACTAAAGATTGATCTGTAGGGTCATCTATTCCATCTGGTAATGAGGTAGGAAAAGCCAATGTTGCTAAGAATTGAGTCTGATATTCATTCAGTGCACTTGATTTGTCAATAGCCGGCCACTCTAAAATTTGCTCTTCCCCAGACAATTGGCTTCTGATAGCATTTTCTTCAGGCTGCTTTTGGTCTGCAACTGGCAAGGCCTTTCTTGCTGCGTGGATATAGAATCCTCAACTTCAGGTTGATCTTCTGTCTCTACTTTCAAAATATCTGATAGCAGATCATTTTCTGGCAAAAAATTTAAAGCCTCCAAATTAATA
The DNA here is from genome assembly GCA_004194415.1 of Aurelia aurita. Classification (NCBI taxonomy): domain Eukaryota; kingdom Metazoa; phylum Cnidaria; class Scyphozoa; order Semaeostomeae; family Ulmaridae; genus Aurelia; species Aurelia aurita. The sequence goes on from REGM01000164.1 coordinate 445,876, forward strand.
TCAATTTCCTTATCAAGGGGGTTATACTTAACAAGCCACTGCAAAGCAGGCAAAACTTTTTCTCTTCTTACAATGAGGTCTTTGAAAGTGTTATATTTGCCTTTCATTTGTACAACAATAACAGACAGTTCTTTTGGATACCTTGGGAGTGTTGTTGCAAGTTTCTTTACATTCTGAGGAAAATTTATACAATGGCCTGCATAGCCTCATTGTGCACGACGCATAAGTGGAAGGGCACGAGCAATTAGCATTTCTCCTGTTTGTATTAGGCCTCGTAATTCTGATGGAATGACTGATGGAATCATATGGTTCTTTTTTGAAAATTTCTTAGGATCCCTTTGGCACCACGCACAAACATAATCATTTACTATCTCCTTTCATTTTACAGGCGATACTTCACAACAAATTACACATCTTTTTATGCTGAATTCAATGGAGCTGTGAAATTTATCCATATTGGTTTTAGCCCACTGTTGTTCATGAATTTCAACATCGCCTTTGTCGTAGTTTGACAAATAAGCATCCTCATTTAGTTTTGTATCAGAAAGTTTTCGTTTTTTTTGCATCACGATATTCTTTCATTTTTGATAACCTTGTTTGTCTCTCAGTTTCAGTTTCAGCATGCTTTCTTTTATTCCTATATTCCCTGTATTTAGCAACTCTATTTTGCCTCTCAGTTCCAGTCTCGGCATTTTTCCTCTTACTGTTATATTCCTTGTTTTTAGTAATTCAATTTGGCCTTTCGGTTTCGGCATTTTTCCTCTGACTCTTACATTCATTGTTCTTAGCAATTCTATTTTGCCTCGCAGTTTCAGTTTCAGCATTGTTTCTCGCATAGCGCGCTGGAATGGCGGCTGGATGGCCTAAAATTCAGAGACGATCAAAGCAGGCAGAGACACACGGGCAACCCCAAACATCCCCATTTCCGATGTAACAGACGTGACAAGAGAAAACGACCAGTGAAAGTACAGAAGAACCGTTTCAACAAGTTCAACGTGAAATCGAGGTTAGTGTCTCTCTTTGCATCAATTGTATATGATCACAATTATGCCTTTGTATTATCATATATTATGAAAGATTATGAACACTATCAAGTCAAAATCATACTATAAATTCTAACGAAGAAGTGTCTTAGTATCTATAGCTACCAACATTGTTGTTACATATTCCATAAACAGACAGCCCATAGCCTTTTATGTCCACACGAGTCTAAAAATGACTTAAAAAAGTCAGTATCATCTGTCTGTACATTGTATTAACTCTCGATAAAAGCATCCTTTCGCAACAAACTGATACTCTATACATAACTAGTTCATAATACTGTAAAGTCTCGGATGTCTAAATACAAGTAAAAAGGACACCTTTCTAAGTAGCTACAGGATGAGTGCTGCTAAGCCTCTTCTTCTCGAAAATCGAAATGTCTAAAAATTATCAATGCTCATTTTTAGCCTATCGAATCAGAGAAGGCAGGATACAGTGTCATCAATGATGCAGAACAAGAAAGTGATGTTGAGATTATCAAAGAAGTGTCAAGCCAAGCAAGTGACCAAAGTCCTTCCTTAGTTGCTCAAATGAAGGCTGCCGGCGAAAGAGCAAAAGAGCAAAAGAGCGAGCAAAAGAGCACAGATGCAAGGAATGTGGAAAAGAATTCCAAATGCTCTATAACCTTAAGAATCATGTCAAATCTGTGCATGCAACACCCACAAAAAGTGCATGTAAGTATGAATTCAAGCAGGACCCGTGCGACAAGAAATACTCAACACAAGACCGCCTGCAAGAGCATGTCAGGAGAGTACATCTGGGAACCCACTTAAGGCATGTATGCTCTTATTGCCACAAAGTCTTTGAGCGGAAAAATCGCAAAGAAAAGCACATTGCCATATGCACCCTGGAGCCAAAACAGCTAATGGAAGCCGGCAGCAGCAATGCTTCAGCTAACCCATGAGATGCATGATGGTGACAATTATCTTATTCCACGGAGTAGTAGACTTTAAAACCTTCCTATCATTTTGAAATTTTGTATGCAATGTTCTGTTCTGCTATGTTCTATTGTAAAAAATGGCATACGTTTACAATACCCCACACTGTTGAGTGCACTGCGAAAAGGACTGGATACGGGATACGCAGTGAAGTATAGGTTTTGGTGGATACTGGATACGGGATACTTAGTCAGGCAATAAGTATAGGTTTTGGTGGATACCGGATACGGGATACGCAGTGAGGTCGAAAGTATAGGTTTTGGTGGATACTGGATACGCAGTGAGGTAATAAGTATACAGTAGGTTTTGGTGTTTACTGGATACGGGATACGCAGTGAGGTCGAAAGTATAGGTTTTGGTGGATACTGGATACGGGATACGCAGTGAGGTCGAAAGTATAGGTTTTGGTGGATACGGGATACGGGATACGCAGTGAGGTCAAAAGTATAGGTTTTGGTGGATACTGGATACGGGATACGCAGTGAGGTCGAAAGTATAGGTTTTGGTGGATACTGGATACGGGATACGCAGTGAGGTCGAAAGTATAGGTTTTGGTGGATACGGGATACGGGATACGCAGTGAGGTCAAAAGTATAGGTTTTGGTGGATACTGGATACGGGATACGCAGTGAGGTCGAAAGTATAGGTTTTGGTGGATACTGGATACGGGATACGCAGTGAGGTCGAAAGTATAGGTTTTGGTGGATACGGGATACGGGATACGCAGTGAGGTCAAAAGTATAGGTTTTGGTGGATACTGGATACGGGATACGCAGTGAGGTCGAAAGTATAGGTTTTGGTGGATACTGGATACGGGATACGCAGTGAGGTCGAAAGTATAGGTTTTGGTGGATACGGGATACGGGATACGCAGTGAGGTCAAAAGTATAGGTTTTGGTGGATACTGGATACGGGATACGCAGTGAGGTCGAAAGTATAGGTTTTGGTGGATACTGGATACGGGATACGCAGTGAGGTCGAAAGTATAGGTTTTGGTGGATACGGGATACGGGATACGCAGTGAGGTCAAAAGTATAGGTTTTGGTGGATACTGGATACGGGATACGCAGTGAGGTCGAAAGTATAGGTTTTGGTGGATACTGGATACGGGATACGCAGTGAGGTCGAAAGTATAGGTTTTGGTGGATACGGGATACGGGATACGCAGTGAGGTCAAAAGTATAGGTTTTGGTGGATACTGGATACGGGATACGCAGTGAGGTCGAAAGTATAGGTTTTGGTGGATACTGGATACGGGATACGCAGTGAGGTCGAAAGTATAGGTTTTGGTGGATACTGGATACAGGATACGCAGTGAGGTAATAAGTATAGGTTTTGGTGTATACTGGATACAGGATACTTAGTCAGGCAATAAGTATAGGTTTTGGTGGATACTGGATACGGATACGCAGTGAGGTCGAAAGTATAGGTTTTGGTGGATACTGGATACAGGATACTTAGTCAGGCAATAAGTATAGGTTTTGGTGGATACGGGATACGCAGTGAGGTCGAAAGTAAAGGTTTTGGTGGATACGGGATACGCAGTGAGGTCGACTTAGTCAGGCAATAAGTATAGGTTTTGGTGGATACTGGATACGCTGGATACTTAGTCAGGCGTAAGGTCTAGGATATGGTGGATCAGTTGGCAGCATTTCCACGAACTATAAGAACGAGTGTATTATGTCCATTAAAAATTAGGGTGGTTTACGGGCCTTTCCACGAACTATAAGAACGAGTGTATTATGTCCATTAAAAATTAGGGTGGTTTACGGGCCTAACCCATACTATGAAACGATTTTTAATGGCGATTGTATTGCCATGCACTTAATACTCTCTAAAACATATTAAAACTATACTAATTCATGACCAGCATGCAAAGGCGGTTCTAATGAAGTATCAATTTCCCATTTTCCATCAACTTCCAAATTTTTCTATTTCTCAACACATTGCCTTGGCGTTGGCGTGTTTTTGATTTCACGCCATAACTTCTTTAATACTCTCTAAAACATATTAAAACTATACTAATTCATGATCAGCATGCAAAGGCGGTTCTAATGATATATCAATTTTCCATTTTCCATATAAGAACGAGTGTATTATGTCCATTAAAAATTAGGGCGGTTTACGGGCCTAACCCCTACTATGAAACGAATGTCATGGCAGACAGAACCTAAATGTCATGATTTTCGAGTGTATGAGAACACTATAAAAACGAGAGTATAATTGCCATGAAAAGGTAATCTCAATTAATCTCAATAAAACAATGGGCTGTTTGTTACGTGTATGGCAATACAATCGTCATTAAAAATTAGTGTTGATAAAACAATGTGTGTATTCCATCAAAAATTCGGTCTATTCTCAATAGGTATGACATAGAAGAATACTAAACTTCCGTATCCGCACTGCGTATCCAGTATCCACTTCTACAGTCACACTCAACAGTGCGGGGTATTGTACAGTTATGCCTAATAAATGAAGTTGACAAAGTATGTTTTATGTGACTATTACCCTCAGAGGCAGTATACCCGTATTTTCTGTGAGAAACTAAGAATTTGGGCCAGTACTGAAAGTTTCTACAAGTTATCAGTTTTGAAAACTCAAGAGTTTCTTACGAGTTTCTTGAAGGTTCCATAACAATCTTCATGTTAACTACCTGTGCCCTCATGACCATTTCAAAACGAGGTTTTTTTAAGCATTTCCAGTGTTTAAACACTACTCAAGTACAATCCGAGTAATATGACACAGGAAACAAGTGAAATTAACGTAAAAATATGCAAAGGATTTCTTTTATCAAAATAAATAGTTTCTTAAGTTATATTTTCCCAGTACTGGAGTTTCTTAATTTTTTGGCGATCTGAGTTTCTTACAAGCAGTTTCTTATAAAAAAATGTGTGTATTTGCGCAGCATTTTTCCCTTTTCAAAGTCTGTGAAGGGGCGGAAAAGTACCGAAAATGTTCTTAACACAATATATCGATCCCCAAAAGCTGTCGTTGTGCAGATAATGATCACAAAGCAAAAAACCCATAGAACAATGACACCGTTTTTGAAATTTTCAAGTGGCAAGCCTTTCTGGTTGTCGACAAGAGCAAAGGACAATCGTGAAATGGTTATCAACTTCATCTGACACTGGTCACAACAAATTTTCAGATAGAATCGTGAGTAAAAAAGCTGGAATATAACCAGTGCATTGATTCGAAAATAGCCAATCAGACTAGCAAGAGTGAATTTCGTTTCCGCCCAATCAGATGCTTTGTTTACGGAATTTTTCAACCAATCAGAATCCACCATTTTGGCTCGGTTTGTTGAAACTTTTCTCAGAAACAGCCCTAGCTGTGGGGGGAAAGCACTATTGAGGTAGGTGGCCCCCACGAAAATATACATCGAAAGAAATGAACGAGAAATGAAAAATACTTATCTTGACTAAATTTTCTTTGAAATAATCGCTGCTTTCTAGAGTATTCCGTGAAATCTTTCAGGAATCAAAGTTTAAACTTTCACTTCCCCTTAGTGCTTNGATGATGGCGATGTTGAAATGGATAATGAAGAAGGACGTGCTCGGCGAGTCGAGGCTCTAATCTACAGCATAGCCAACTGGAGGCGACCCTTTCCAGCAATGCATTAACCGCTTGTTTATTTTAGTTTTTGTTTAGTTTCGTTGTTTTCCACATTCTTGACGTTACTGACGTGTTTGCCTGTTCGTAGGTAGTAGAAGTTCGTAAAGAAAAACTAGTCATCTCGAGATGACTTCGTATTGAACAAGAGATTAGATCCCTCCCCGCGGAAAATTCCTTCCTTCGCGTCGTCTTGCGTCTGGGCAGTCCCATTATTTCCGCGTCGCAGCGCTGTTTTGTTTGGCGGAGGGCAACGGAACGGTACAACATGGAAACAGAAATCCTTAGAAGCGACAATACTGACTTAAAACTTATTTACAAGCCAAAGGTTGCACAGAAATTAACTTGACGTGAGCTCCCTTGCCTGGTGGGGAAAATGGGCCTAAGCGCTAGGGGGAAGTGAAAGTTTAAACTATCATTCCTGAAAGATTCCACGGAATTCTCTAGAAAGCAGCGATCATTTCAAAGAAAATTTAGTCAAGATAAGTATTTTTCATTTCTCGTTCATTTTCTTCGATGTATATTTTCATGGGGGCCACCTACCTCAATAGTGCTTTCCCCCCACAGCTAGGGCTGTTTCTGAGAAAAGTGTCCACAAACCGAGCAAAAATGGGGGATTCTGATTGGTTGAAAAATTCCGTAAACAAAGCATCTGATTGGGCGGAAACGAAATTCACTCTTGCTGAAATTTTCATAATTCGATACAGTATAGTTATAATGTTAAACTTGCGTAATTTTGGAATGCTGCGTTGCATCTGTTAGAAGCAGCAAACAAAAACTTGGTTGGCCCCCCAGGTGAGATAGGGTTAAGCTGCTTACTGCTATAAATTCATTCAATGCATTGTTGTAATACAATCTTCAATGTAACGTGTGGCAATAGTTTCAGCAAATAAAAATACATTTCCATGCTAAATAAACTACAATGCCAAGATTAAACTACACTAAATTTTTCGAGAACAACCTTCATCCGAAGTCAAGAGGCCTAANTGACGTGAGCTCCCTTGCCTGGTGGGGAAAATGGGCCTAAGCGCTAAGGGGAAGTGAAAGTTTAAACTATCATTCCTGAAAGATTCCACGGAATTCTCTAGAAAGCAGCGATTGTTTCAAAGAAAATTTAGTCAAGATAAGTATTTTTCATTTCTCGTTCATTTTCTTCAATGTATATTTTCGTGGGGGCCACCTACCTCAATAGTGCTTTCCCCCCACAGCTAGGGCTGTTTCTGAGAAAAGTGTCCACAAACCGAGCAAAAATGGGGGATTCTGATTGGTTGAAAAATTCCGTAAACAAAGCATCTGATTGGGCGGAAACGAAATTCACTCTTGCAAATCAGACTGGCCAACGTTTTATTGTGAATTTATTTCAGAATTGTATCTGACCATTTGATGTGACCAGTGTCAGAAATATCGATGCAGCTTTTATGGTACCATTCAACAGAGCAGTTGGTTGAAGAGCAGCAAATTAGTGCATCAAAATTTGCGGTCCTCAAGCAAGTGCAGAACTGCTTCCCACCGTCTACTTCAAGCTCTCCGTTCTCAAAGCAGTCGTTGTAGGTCCAGTCACCAGTTGGTATGCTGTAAAGGCTCACACACTTCAAATGATACCATTCGTTGACACACCTGTCTTCGCAGTTACATCCAATCATACAGGCAAAATCTATGGAATATAATTAAAGTCATGAGTTATTATGCCTTGTTTCTTTTTTCGAGATTAAAGTTGGAGCAATGCGAGCGAAAGGAAGCCTCGTGAGTTCAAGAAATCACCAAGATTTGCATTTTGTGCAATAGATACAGGCCATTACTTGTAAGATTTCGATGGGCATGTTCCCTTTTTGGTTTGTTTACATGGGCATTTTAGTATTTATTAACGACATTATTGACATTCAAAAATAAACAAAATCAATGTTGGACAAATTCCTGCAATCATCTAAGCATGGTTGTCTGTTGGCTATTCAACTCAACACAAGTTGTTTAGCTGTTATTACCTGTCAGTGAAAACTGTCTCCGGCAATGGATCTTTAAAAAAATTATAAGTTTCTTTAACTAAGAGTATGTATGATACCCGTGAACGAAAGATAACATAACAAAGATAACGTTGAGGAAACAGATCTGATTAATTATATATTTAACCGAACAGAAAGTTCAAAATGAATACCTTCAGTTTTTCCGCAAGTACACCAATGATCTTCACCCTGACACCTTGGACATACATATCTTCCCGAAGGGGCATCATCTTGACTTGAGAAGCCAATACAACAGAGGTGAAACCATTTGATCCTGCAGCCTTCATTGTCACAATGAACATGGTCATCTTTTTCACCAGTTTCTCTACAGAAACAATATGCCGTATCGGCGTCGAACTCTGCTGCTTCGTGTTCAGTTTTGTCTCCTTCTGTTTCAAAGTTGCCTTCAATTCTGCAAAATTGCCTTTCTGGGTCAGTGTCGTCCAGCCATCTTGATGTCACAGTAACTTTCTTCTTTATGCTCTACGATTTATCTGTGAATTCAGGTAGAGCGTAGTATGTTGCAGTTTCGCTACTCCTTCGGCAAGTTACTCCTAAGTAGCATATTGCTTGACTTAGTTCGGTCTCAGCAATGAAGGTTTTTCTTGCGCCTCTCAACTGTCAAATCTCTATTAGGTGGTTCCTTTTGTTCAAAAAGAAGTCACCAGCCTTCAATACAGTGCTCTCCTTCTTTGTGCTCTGCGCGTCATCATCAGATTGTCGAAATCTCATGATGTTTCGTAGTCCAGAAATTCTGCGATCTCCTCTTTGTTTGTACAGAGTGACGTATGCACTCACTGTCATTTCTTGTCCATTTCATCGTATTCTTGGTGAATTCAGTCCAGTATTTTCTTTAATTCTCACTGATGTTACCTTTGTAAATTGATGATTGGCTTGAAGCTGCGCTTGCTTGTTGTGGTTGTGGCTGTGGCTGGGCATGTACTTTTTCCATTGCAGGTAGCAATATCTTCAATAAATCTTTCTCAGTGCCTTCCTCCAGCTTCTCGGCGACAACTTGAATGCGTCGCGTGGGAGTTTGCACGTTGTAATAGGTTGTGCATGCCCAGGGCTTTAAACTGCGCGTCATCATCAGATTGTCGAAATCGCATGTTTCGTAGTCCAGAAATTCTGCGATCACCTTTTTGTTTGTACAGAGTGGCGTATGCACTCACTGTCATTTCTTGTCCATTTCATCGTATTCTTGGTGCATTCAGTCCAGTATTTTCTTTAATTCTCACTGATGTTACGATGTTACCTTTGTAAATTGATGATTGGCTTGAAGCTGCGCTTGCTTGTTGTGGTTGTGGCTGTGGCTGGGCATGTACTTTTTCCATTGCAGGTAGCAATATCTTCAATAAATCTTTCTCAGTGCCTTCCTCCAGCTTCTCGGCGACAACTTAAATGCGTTGCGTGGGAGTTTGCACGTTGTAAAGGGCTTTGTCTTGTAATAGGTCGTGCATGCCCAGGGCTTTAAACTGGTTGAATATACGCATGTCTGCCTCTAGAAATCCTTCCAATAATTCTTCTAACTGCCAATCATGCCTTTCATCACTTTCGCTCACCTCTTTTGGGTGATTCCAATCACATTATTTGTTCTTAGCTCTCCCTTTAATTGTGCCTTTACTTGCAATCATTTGCTGCGTCCTGATCTTCCTGGTTCGATGAATGTATTCAAGTGTGGAAAACTCATCGGCGTTTCCATTGAGGAAGCGGATCGAGCTATAATACCGGGTGCGCCAAAAAAAACTATCCACATTTGAAAAATCGTAGTACCTAGAGTACTAGATGGATTTGAATGAATTGAAGTTTGGCTGATAGCTGAAAGACTGAAGTATTTTTGTGATTTTTCTCGTGTTTTTATCAGCAGAAAAAACATAGATAAATTCAACTTTACGAAAATTCGTTTGTTGCGAAATGGCTGAAAACAGGCCTAAAACACTTGATCTAATCGTACAAAATCTCCCGCATAGAACAAGATGCAAGAGCATTTAATCTCTCTCCCGCGATGTTCAATCCCATGGCAATACAAGTGCAGACGACATCCGATACCCGTGAAAAACTGTAATTTTGCATTGTTCGGTGTGAGAAATTTCTGTAAGATTTGATCAAGTGTTTTCGGCCCTTTTTCAGGCNAGAGTTAGTGAAAGCAATGAACAAATTTAAGACTTCGCATGGGTCAGGCCTAGATGGGATTTCCAGCTTTTTCCTCAAAGCAGGAATGCCTATCTTAGCTCAGCCCCTGAGTCAACTCTTCAATTTGTCTCTATCTTTAGGCCTTTTCCCTGACAGTTGGAAGATAGCAAGGGTTGCACCAATCTTTAAGGACGGTCCCGCCGATGAAAGCAACAATTATCGCCCAATCTCTGTTCTACCGGTTGTCTCTCGCCTGTTTGAGAAACTAATTTATGACCAGGTATACCACTACCTTGATTCTAACAAACTCATTTTTGGAAAGCAATCAGCATACAGACGGCTACATTCTGTCCTGTCATGTTTGCTTAAATGCACTAATGACTGGTACCTTAATTTAGAGGGAGGTAAATATACTGCAGTTACCTTTGTGGATCTCAAAAAGGCTTTTGACACCGTAAATCATAAAATATTATTGCAAAAACTAGAGCTATATGGTATGCGCAATAAAGAACTGAAATGGTTCCGCTCTTATTTAACCGACAGAAAGCAGTGCTGTAAGGTAAATGGGAAGCTTTCGAATATAGAATCTATAACCTGTGGAGTACCGCAAGGGTCCTGCCTAGGGCCTCTGCTGTTTATAATATACATCAATGACCTCCATTTACATATGAAACATTCTGACGTAAATATGTATGCTGACGATACAAGCCTTATGTTCGCTTCGGATTCTATCGCGCATATAAACGACTGCGTCAATGATGACCTGAGTTATCTGAAATCTTGGCTACAAGCTAATAAATTGTCCCTTAATGTTGCTAAGACAAATAGTCTTGTCGTTGGCAGCAGAAAGAGACTGAAAGATATAAGTGATGATAGAGCAGCAAAACCCTATTTCGTGGTGGGCGAGGAAAATGTTTCCGTTGTAGAAAACATAAAATACCTAGGGGTAATTGTTGATAAATATTTGAGCTGGGACGAGCAAATTTCAGCTGTGACGAAAAAGGTCTCACGAGGATTGGGAATGTTACGTTTTTCCAAAAAGTATCTGCCCATTGTTACTGTACAAAAAATGTACAGAAGTTTGGTGGAACCCTACTTTAGGTATAGCTGCCCAGTATGGGGAGTTTCTGGTATCAATGCCATAAGTAGATTGCAAAAACTCCAAAATAGGGCGGCAAGAATTGTCACAAACAGTGCTTATGACGCCTCGGCTCTACCCATAATCAGAAAGCTTGGTTGGCCCACCGTCAATGAACTTATCGAATCAGAAACCTTAAAAATGGTTTACAAGTCGGTAAACGGCCTAGCCCCCACTTACCTTACAGAAATGTTTGCCAGGATGTCAGATACATGCAAGAGAGAATTACGTAATACCAAAACGGATTTGGCAGTTCCTCTTCGCAAATCGTCTTTCGGCCAAAAATGTTTCTCCTATAAGGGTGCAAAATTGTGGAACGATCTTTCTGTTGAAGTCAAATCGTCCAAAACTTATGAGATATTCAAAAAAAGTATAGGCAATTCCAACGTCGAACGCTGATTCTCTCTTTCATGCTATAGTTAGCATCACTTTAATTTGTTTTATAGAAAATTTTGTAAATAAGATTATATAATTTTGTATGCTTTTCGTTTCCAGTAATTATTTATTGTATGTATTTGCACGGCCCACTGTAAATCAGTCCTTTGACTGACGTGGCCACCTTGCCTAAAGAATTTAAAATCAAATCAAATCAGATGAGAGCTAAATGCAGCATTCCACCTGACATAACAACTGTGTCGCGCAGCAGTTCCCTTGTTATGAAACACTGGCTGATATCCAACTCTGCTTTCAAAACCCATTTCTCCTACTCTCCACCACACTTCAAACGCTTCCTTTCCTACAGTGACCAAGAACAAGGTTCCTTTGGCCCATGGAACGTATGCAAGGGCACGCAAACAATCATCAGAAATGATACGTTCCACAGACTGCTGATCCGACTTGTTATGGACATCTATGTCCTTCTTGATAAGACCATACGCAGGGCCAGCCTCATATACACTTAGCAGATATCAGCGAACAATGCTGTATAATTTCCTAGCCTTAAAGGCTTTGTTGACAGCAGCGATGATTTTAGAAGCTTTTGACGTTTAGAAGTGTAGCCAATGACATTGGTCCTGGCAACAGCTCCTCGGTAATCCTCCAAGAATAGGGGATGTACAGCAGAATACATCAGAGCAGCATCTCAAACCCAAGAAATATCGAACGGTGGTCGTGTTATCTGGTGAATAAGGATCGAAGGGATTGCTTTCCATATACTCGGCTATGCTACTTCGGTGCATTTCTTCTGTTGTGCAGAAGAAATGTAGCGCATCGAAAGCTGTGATTTTCGGAATTTCCCATCTAGATCGTCTCCCTTCCTCCATGATTTCATGAGCCTGCTCTTTTAGATATCGATAAGATATTTTCCCAACATTTGTCTTCGCAGTAAAACCAGAACATAGTCAGCATATGATTCCTAAATCGAGAGTCACCGTCCGCAACAAATTGGAGGATAGGAACATGGCAACAGTTAAACATCTTCGTGAGGTTGTACGTATATAATTTGTGGTCCTTATTTTGAAGGTACCTGCAAATAACAAAGTATGAAAGATAAGCAATAGAGCCCTTTGAATTCTTGAATTCTACTGAATGGATGTCCTGCAAGAAAACCAGTGAGTGCACGATCATCTAGGATAACTTACAAAACTGATATATTCAAGATATATGATGGCCTCGGCAGGGCGTTATTTTCCCCGTGACCGTGTGACCATTTGTCACAGGAAGTCACAGGAAAAAAATTTTCTCACAGGAAATCTTCAATACTGAATAAGGAATTCAACATTTTTATCCACTTCACAAGAAGAAATTGAATTTTGAATGAATAAAAATACCTTATTCACACTGAAGAGATCAACCATCTTAAATCAATCAAGTTTGGCAAATTTATTTACAATTTCTGCAGTAAATCATGCACACTTTTTCTCAAATGTCTCCCCTTTTACATGAAATATTGACCTAAATTGAAACTGAATTACTTATTGTCACATTTGTAAAGCAATAATATGCTGCTATATGGTATATGTTTGACATTCAATTTCATATTTTTAGCAGATGTTGCCCGCTCCTCTTTTCTCCATAGAAGAGAGGGCATGTCTGTTAGTTTGTATCCCTTTCAGCTGTATTTAAAAGTATCCATTGTCCCTAAATATGCTATCCCCATCATTTTGAGCATTGAATAATCTTTAAAAGCGCAGGACAACATGCCAAGTCCAAGAAGCACCAAAGTCCAATATATAAAACTAACAAAGTAAGCTCGCAGTCTTTGTCCTTGTTGTTTGCACTTCATTTTTTTCAAAACAGGTTTTCCAGCCTCCGACTTTAAAACAAAAGTCCTAACAGCCCGCCAGAACCGCTGCTTCCCATATATGTTTTTGTTTGTGATTGAATGGTGTGCACTTCCTTCTTGTGCCTCACTCACAACACCACCGATTAGATTCACCTCCTTTGTATAAATGTATAACTTTGGGAATCAAGTATTCATCACATCGCTTTATGGTTGCAATTGATAATCATGGACCAGAATCAACAAGCAGCCAAAATGTCGCCATCTTTATTCTACTATTGCTAAATGAAAACGAGGTGCCTATCGCATGCAAGAGAGGCAGGGGTAGAGGAGAATAATTCTGGTTGTTGGAAGTTGGTAGTTTGGGGGGAGGAGAAATTTGAACAGTAATACGGTAATCCTGTTTGAGCGAGGGAAAGTTTAATAATCAATTTAATCAAATTTATCTGTAATTCTACATCTAAAAATATATTGCAATTTCTGGTTCATTGATTTTGTGATTATTAATGAAAAATGCACTTGCAGCTGCAGTTGAAGCACATGTACTCGCTTACCAACCAGGCATTTTTGATAGAATAAAACGACATGTGGCATTTCCTTTAAAAATAGGCACAATACCAAGAGCATGCTGCCAAGCCCCTGCTAATTATGTTTCATACATTGATATCAGTGGGGAAATATTGATGCAGTATAGCAATGCAGCTGCCAAGTGCCAAACTGCTTCAGTGCTTCCTGGAAAACAAAAGGTCGCGTGTCCTTCTAATTTGTGCTAATGATGCCATGTGCCTCTGCCTTTCTGGCACCTGTTCCGGGTATGAAATTTTGCATCTATATTCAATACAAGACTAGTTTCAATAGTTTCAATTGTATGTGCATTTGCTATTTAAACCAATTTCCTAATCGCTGTATCACATATAGACTTTTGATCAATTTTCGAGCATC
>REGM01000164.1:473712-502540 GCA_004194415.1 Aurelia aurita
TAGCTTGAATGGTGAGCTTCTCGTAACTCGTAATGGCAAGATGGAGGAAGAAAGGGGTGTTGCCTGCTTTTTATGGGAGAGGAAGCACGTGGTTTGAAACTGAAGGGCCTGGTGAATATTTGATTTCTCGTATGGGCGATGACATTTCGATGAAGAGCGATGTTGTGTTCAGTGGTGGTCGAAGGAAATGCTAAGTTAGTAAATTAAGTGTAAGTTAAATGTAAATTAAGTGTAAATAAATTAAATAAGTGTTTGTTTGATTTGTGTTACTACAGGCATTTATCATGGAGCTGTTAAAATTGCGAACCGAAATAAGAAAAGATAAAACGCCTGAAATACGTAATGAATCGGTTCAGGGAAAACTGTCGCTATGGCTACTTTGGTAGGATTTATGGCAGAATGGCCTGGGGCTAAAGCTCCTGTTGAAGACGTTCCATTCGTGTGGGATTCTAGCGAGGTGTGTTAAATGGTGACTGACTTTAGGATTTGGTGTATTGTCGGTTGGGGGACTGGAACTAGGCTATGGGAACACTAAGGTTAGCAGTCAATGAAAGATCAAGTTTTCGAATTTGGGGATGTGGGGGGGAAGGGGAGACTTGCTATGGGGCCTTGGACACTGAATGCAGTCCGTTGTGATTGGGTATAGAGGAACATACAGCTGTTTTTGAGAGGGGAAAGAGGAAAGAAAGTGCAGAACAGAATGAAGGGATCCACGGGGGATCAAGCTTTCATCTGGATCAAAAATTTTCTTTGGAAATGATAATAATAGCCAGAGTGGCAAATAAAAGTAATAAGACTAGTCGCACTCAGCATTCTTTATCAAACACAAACAATCCCAAATTCCCAAACTCCCAACATGATCAAAGAAAACAGGCTTCACCAATTGTTTACAAGAGCATCAATATAATCTGTTTCAGTAAGCATTTGCTCCCAACATATTCCAGAAACGTCAGCCAGGAATGCTTCTTCATAAAAAAATTTTCATTTTCCGAGTTTTGTTCATTTTATGGCCTTTTTCTACTGCTCCATTAAATTTTCGGATGCAGTAGACCATATAATGATCACTCAAGGAAACTTTGTGCACTCCAGATTTTACAACGTTTCTGGTACACGTTGTAGCAATATGGTCAATGATGGAAGAGGTAGTTAAAATGACCCTGGTTGGTCTCTCGATAAGCTGTTTGAAGCTGACCAACTCATAGAGATTGAGCATGTGCTTTGAATCTTGTTTTGCAGTGAGACCACAGTTAGTGTCTCCTAAGAGGATTATTTCTTTACCCTCTTTGTCCAAAAAAAGAAAGAACTTTTTCCAGCTTATTGAAAGACCCTACAGGGTCGCTGGGCGGCCGGTACCAAACCAGAAAAAGAAAGGACTTGCTTTTTGGTGGTTTAACCTGAATACAAATGAGTTCCAGGTCATCAATAGGGACATCAGGACGTGGTTTGTATTTTATAGAGTCCCTAATATAAATAGAAACATCACCCCCAGCATTGCATGTCCTATCCAGACGTTATTGTTGGTAGCCAGCCACACTAGTTAACTCCTTTGGTTAGTCGGGATCGAGTTTAGTCTCATTTAAGGCAACAATTGGAATCCCTAGGTTCCTAATTAATAATTGAACCTCATCAAGGTGACTACGAAGACCGTTGATATCCACGGATGCAATTGCCATACCCTTTTTAAATCCTAGATGCTGATGACGAGATCGGGCTGATGCTACAGTCTCATTATTGGATGTAAGATCTTCAGGTGAGGGAGTACAGGCATCCTCTTTGACTCTTAAATTGTCGGATTTTGTGTTAAAGATACCGTATCTTCTCATTGAGATTCTTGCTTAACTGATAATTCCCCTGAACATTTAAATGTAAACCTCTCATACCTAGGTATTTGACTAAAATGTTCTGCTACTGCAGGATATCCACATTCATTGACTTCAGTGACTTGTTGAATTCTGCGATTTTCTTCGCAATTGCTTGGTTTTCATCAGGGACATTAAGTAGGGAGAGGAAACGCGCATTAAAAGCGCGAGGGAGCTGATATGCAGCCTCTTTTGCATGTTCCGCATGGCAACGCCAAACTGATTGGGCTTTGCATGGCAACGAACTTCGAGCTGTGGCTGAACATCAAAATGGATCTTGGATGGCTGTTTGGGAATGGAAGCAAGGAAGGTGAGGATGATTCAGTGTCAAATGCAGATAGTTGTGATAGTTTAGGTTGAGACAGGTTTGTTGTGGATAGTAATGAATGTGTAGTCGCGGATAGTTCTGCAGTTGAAGTCAGTACCTCGTCGATGTTGTTATCAGCGAGTGGGCCTAGCCCTTGTGATACTCATAGCAGGAGTAGCGTTGTTTTTATGTACGAAGTAAAACGAGTACATGTAGGAGTGGTGTTCTGTCCCTCACTCACTCAGGAACCAAGAACGCTTTTCTTTGATACTGCCGACGAATGCAAAGAATGCAATCAGTTGCCAACTGCTGAATTATTGTCGATTTATATGCAATTTCGACCAAAACAATTCAGCTGTTCACGTGATAAACACAATTTCTAGAAGAAACACCATGACGCAGTAAAAATCTGCGCAGCACAGGGCTGGGCTTGGGTTAGGTTCTTTCAACATCGTGCGGCAGTGCATCGCCAGTGCAACCTGCTTTGGCACAACGCCACGTAAGCAAGCAATTCAAGCTAATTGCACTTAGCCAAATCAACTGTTCACGTGATAAACGAAAGTTCTAGAAGAAGCGACTTGCCGCAGTAAAACTTCACTTGTTGAATCCAGGTTGCTGAAAGTAAGTAAGTGAATTTTTTTATTTCTTCTGTTTAGGACAGGTATGAAAAGCTTTGTAGATAATAACGGAATGAAAGCCAGTTATCTTGTTTATATCGGAATAAATAATCATCCCACCGCCCAGTCTGTGAGCCAACAAAGTTTTATCCTCTCCATTGTGTAGATACTATTCAGGTACCCTCCAAGTAATACAACACAACAAACAAATGAAAATAACGTGAATTCTTATGATAGTTCTAAAAGTAGCCATGAAGTTAATTTCGAAAAAAATTTCATAAGTAATATGTAATAAATTGTTGTTCCCTGTGTTTATTTTTTTATGCTTATATTCTCTACTATTTTTGTTTTAGAGTTAAATGTCACAGCCAAGCAAGGAAGATTCAGAACCAACTCAATTATTTCGTCTTCATTTACGGCAACACGGGAAACCTTTGTTTCCATAATACCCTCCAAGACTTTATCGAAGACCGTGAGCTCACATTGGTCAGGTTCATACGACGTAGATGGTTCCTGCACATCACTAACGTGAAATAAAAGATGCAAAAAGTATCTTGCCGTGCATTTATCAGCTTTTTGCTTCATGCCCCAGATGCTACATTGGACAATACCAGATCCTACACCTGCTGTTGACTGCTCATACGCTGCTTTAGCAAAATTTTTTGCACTTGAGGCAACACCGATAGGCATTGAAATGCCTCACACCCATTATGTTGCCACAACGAGTCTTTGTCCCAAGCGATTCTACCAGCTCAGAGGAAACCACTTCTCCTTGAATATCTTCCGCTTCCTCAATTTTGCTGTTGGCTGTAGTCAGAGACATGACATGTGTTTTTGCATCTCGCCTTACCTTGACATTCAAGAACTTGTACGTCGTTCCCATCTCCACTTGATCCGCAAACAAACCCCAAACAGAGAGATTGACAGATCCACTTGTATCTCCAAGAATGGCGTCAGTTCGTTGTCGCTTTCCAACTCGCGTGTCTTGCATCTTTGGCCCCGAGCATGATATTACCTTCACGACAATAGTTACTGATTGCCCGGGGACAAGTTCTTGCACACCGGCACAGTTGTTTTCCTCTTTAACTGTTGCAATTTTGAAATCTGCCGTTGTTTCTTCACATTTTGGGCCAGACCCAATGACAATGGTTTCTTCTGCTCTGCTATGGTCTACCGTTATATTCGTAAGCTTCGCAGCGGCCTTGGTGCCGCTCAGGTTCAGCAATTTCTGATGCTGCCTCACATCAAAGCATATTCCCCTGATTAGCTCGGTCTTGGTTAGCAAAATCATTTCGAACATTTGCCTTTCTAAATCTACGGCAGTAACGTTGTGAACATATGCGATCACGTCAACATGAACTTGCTTTTTCTGCCGAGAAAAATTAGAAATATTTGTCAGAAACTGTCAACTGCAAACATTTTCTGCTTCCAACTTTAAGAACATCAAGACTGGCTAATTATAGTTTATTGTATGAGCCATATGATCCTGCAGCATGACTTTTTCAATGGTAAATAATCACGAAATCATACCATAAAGTGCTGTTTTAGAATGCTGAACTTTAGGTAACAACTCCCTTTTCTTTACTTATGAATTGAGATGCCTTTATTTCACCGATCGCTTATTTCTTCAAACACCAACATCATTTGAAAGAAAATTACTTGAATGGTTACCATGTAATACAGAGTAATACGAGTATCTTTTATAAGAAATTGAGAACTTGCGCCAGTACTGAAAGTTTCTTGATATCATTAGATTTTCAAAATAGTTTCTTCGGTTCTATTTTGTCAATACTTCTGTTTATCAATATTTTCTTTCTTATAAGCATTTCTTACAAGCGCTTCATTATAAAACTAAATACGTCACAGCAGCAGCAATAGAAGTAATCACAAACACACTCATTGCATACAAACGTTACTGACAGTAGCTGCTATGTCCAGATCTTGTATAAATACATAGCAGAGACATCCCCTGAAACACCAGAAATAGCAGATTCTGAAAATAAGTATAACTTACCTCCATAACTATATTTGCGCGTCTGTATCACTAACTTCTAAACGTTTCTGGAAATATCCCGAACAACTGCAGAATTTATTGGTTGCAACAAATTTATGTTTCGCGAAGTAATTAAAATGTTTACTAAAACGACTACGATAATTCCCTCCTTAACCCAAATTGAAGTAGCTAGAGGCCAATCAGCCCCCAAGTGTTCCTGCAATTTTAGTTGCAAGTTAGCCTCTTATTTGATCATAATGTGCATATTTTTCAAGAATAGCAAGTTTACAACATCCACCAGATTTTATTTTTCTTCATTAAAATTACTCAGGAACTATCAGCTATAACCAAATAAATGTATTTTTTGGGTTGAATCAAATTAATTAGAGAATAACCTCTC
Source organism: Aurelia aurita (assembly GCA_004194415.1). NCBI lineage: Eukaryota > Metazoa > Cnidaria > Scyphozoa > Semaeostomeae > Ulmaridae > Aurelia > Aurelia aurita. The sequence continues at coordinate 478,889 of REGM01000164.1, forward strand.
TATGAAAAGCATCTTTACACTGCAGGATTGACAAATATTTGAACATGGCCTTTTTAGTGCAATTTTTTTCAAATAATTATTATTTCACCAAGATGCAATGCGTTCTACTATGGAATCAAGAAAAGCCTGAGCTGTATACCACCTACGTTATAAGGTCTGAATGTGCTCTTTCCTTTTTGCAATGGTTGTTTAGAAGCTTTTCTCTGAGCTGTTTTGAATTTTGTCATGTACCAGCATTCTTCGCACATGACTAATGGGCCCCTTTAATTTTAAAGTGGATGAATTAGGTTTTAGAATTGTAGAGGTCTTGTCAAGGCTTGTTGATCCTCTCCATAGTTTATCAGAGGAAGTAAGAATTTGTGCCAAATTGTTGGCAATACATTCAACATCTGTTGTTAAAAGGTTTTTGGAACATTGTGGCAAACACATGTCTTGTTGCATGCGTAAACATGTTATAAATCTTAATGTTATCAGAGAGAGAAATTGTAAAGATTTCCGAATTGCATGTGAGAGTTCTGAGGCATGGTTAGGTGTTCTTGATGCCTGTAATGTTGAGCATTGTGTTGCAGCTTCTCATTGTTTGCAGCACATTCTGCAGCACTTTTGAACTTTTGGATTCAAATCGACATGGAGAACTCTCTGCAAACTCAGAAAATAATGTCGATTCAAATGATGAAAATGACATTTTAGAGGATTCAGGGCTTCTAAATCATGCTGGTTGGTGCATTAAACGAGCCAGAGATGACATCAAAGTTATGCCTCAAGTTGTCAGTTTTAGGGTGGGAATAGAATCAGAGACCATCTTAGTTCCAAAAGATATTTTGAGTGAAATGATTGATAGGATCGGGAGGGATGTTAACCATGGTAGTGATGGCTTTAAATCCCAAATCAGCGAAAATTTCCTCCCAGTGTTCAAGATGCTCCATGACAAGGCCTCCGCCATGATTGAACATGGAATAAAGGAACACAATAAAGATACTGTGCAGGAGTGTTTTGCGACATTTGCCAAAGACAATGAATTGAGATCACTATGGGGAAATTGCATGAACCTGGAAGCTACATGTGCACTTTGCTACAAAGCTGCATCAGTTATAATTCTGAAGAGCACTGTTTTTTTATTTTTTAAAGTCAAAGCAAAAGTCAATGTGCAAAAGAATCAATGTCGCTCCTGAGAAAAAAAGTGTTGCATTGCGCCAGACATTGAGGAGAGACAAGAAGGGATCTGCTGGCCAGCAAGGAAGAAGAGAATTTACAAGCAGTGTTGTGGAGATAAAGGAAAGTTTTAATGACAATAAAAAATTGGAAACATTGCTTTTAAAGTTAGGGAAACATGAAAGGGTTGAGAAGATTGTTAAAAAATTCACTGGAAAGGAGCTTACACAAATGCTAAAAGCAATGGGGAAGCCCAGCTATGGTGGGAAAGGAAAATTAGTTATAACTCCCAAGTTTATTCATGCAATCACATCAGGCAAAATTACAATCACACACGATGAAGAGGTAAATTCTCATCATTGCCTTGACAACTTTTGGTAATACTTTTGACAATTTGCTCCCATAAAAAGTTGAATCCAATGCTGTTAAGAACTTATTAAATTACAGGCACCAAGAACACGGCTACTGTAATCCGCAGGTCACCAGGTCATGTAATCGGCAGGTCACCAGGTCACCAGGTCATGTAATCGGCAGGTCACAATATTTGCGGTTGGTGGCCGAGCGGTAACTACTGCGAGCATTCTTACACAAACTGGTCCGTAAAAGGCACTGGTCTGTAGAAACAGTATTTTTCTTGTAAATGGCCATACGAGAAGATTATATATGGATGCCAGATAAACTTTTAGCGCCCTGTTTAGGGTCTCCATTGAACACGTGCTAGTACCACCCAGTTCACGGAAACTGATTGGTTTCCATAGCTCTTGTAGATTCCATAGATCCTTATTTATAGAATTGACTGAACCACTGAGGTACTTTCGCATCAATGCCTTTTATCTTCCATAGCCGGCTTGATGCGCCAATGGTGCCTTGCTACTTGTGAGTCGTGAAGGGGGCATGTTATAATGGTGATTTTATTGTGTGTCGGCTTAGCAAAGTTCTAATGGTTTTTATGTGACTCGTTCAGAGGAACTTCATTCACTATGTGACTCAGTTTGAAGTATTCTTACAGGAATTTCCAATTTATTTCTTTTACAAAGAGTTCATTGCCCACATCTTTTCGAGCGGATTTTTTCTGTTACATGACACATTTTCCATTGGAAAAATCATAGACACATTGAAAAATAAATTTTCTAATAAGGCAGAAACTCCAGTACAAAAAATTAAGAGAAGTCTTCCTGTTATAAAGACCTTTAAAACTGCACTCGTGTCAGGAACAGAACGATTTGCTGCAAATCGTTGTCTGACACTGGTGATCTCAATTTCACATGAAACTTACAGCTTTTTGGTACTAAAACTTCCTTACTTTGTTTCTTATTTTGGGTGCATAAATTAAAATATGGTTTCTACCACTGCCACATATTAGTTTCTTGACATACAGCACCAGATTTAGCAACAAAAGGAGTTTTATTGGGCTCAAAACATACAATTATCATGAATATTATCAAGAAAAAAGGCTGAGAACATCTTGGTCAAATGCCCCTCGAGGCCCCCTGACGCCATCTTTTTCGTAATCGTCTATTGTGTCATGATTTTCTTGGAGTTAGCATTTAAAAGTTTCTTAGCGCTTCTCAAGCATAGTATGAGAGTTTCTTAAATTTCTTAAATCCTAGAACCAGTCTCTTATAAACCAGTTTCTTATATGAAAAACCACGTAGCCTTAATAATCACTGAATTTGCTTTATTTTTTTTTCTAGGCCGTCTTAGCAACCACGCTTGTCGCTCCCGGAGTTATGACATTGAGTGTCAGAATGTGACTTAAGTAGTGAGCCACATGCTTTCATTTTGCATTTCGAATCTTTTTTATATTGTTGCGTAAAGCCTGCTAGTGGTGGAGCCAAGGGGGGAATTGGGGTCCGGACCCCCCACTTTTTGGAAAGATGGTTATCGCAATGCGCAAAAAACCGACTAAAACAAATATCTAAGTAGGGGTAAGGCAGAAAAAATGTGTCTGTTTTGTAATCAAGCGATCTACTAAATAATCTAAGCCATAATCTAATGAAAATATAGCTAAATTTCCCACGTTTTCTGGGAGTTTGAAGGGCTTGGTAAAAAAAAATTGCTAGACCTTTTCCCAAGACTTGCCCCTAGCACTTTTCAAGTGCTGGCTTCCAGAAATACGCATTATGTAATAAATTCTGCAAATGTTTGGATTTCCTCTTTGACACCTAACATGCAACAGTAGGCATTATGGATTCGGTTGTTTGTTATTGCCTTGGGAATTTGCCACGTTTTCGTTGACGTGAGCAAACGTTGAAGGTCAAATTTTATTGCTCCACTCAACACACAATTGGACAAATCTCTTTGTATCAATGATTGGTGTCGTAACGGCTTGCATAAATGCTTTACATTGTTGAGGTGCATCAATGAGTGCCTTAATTACCTTACGTGGGCACCAGCAAAGAAAGAAATGGCACTTTGCCCAGTTGACGCATACATCTGACAGACCAGCAAGTGAAAGAATGCTCGCAGTTGTAGCCGCTCGACCACCGGCCGTAAATATGGTGACCTGGTGTGACCTGTGGATTACAGTAGCCGCCAAGAACACTGATTGAAATGTGTTACCCTTTGCAAATCTTCCACCAATATCGCCTTCAAAAATTTGAAGTTAAAATTTTCTCACGTTTTGAATAACTCTTTGACATAAATTAGAAATATACCAAGGCAAGGAGAATATGGATGTTACTACAAATTCGTAGAGAACTCCATTAAAAGTTTTACTGAGAGGCCCTTTACATGAGAAATTTCAGACCGTGCTGAGTTTCAACTCGATTGATGGTGTAAGCCTTCGTCGCGTTTACATGAAGGAGGGCGAGTTGAAACTCAACATGGGCTGAACTCAATTCGCCTACTCAGCCCGTGCTGAAATTTCAGCACGGGTTTAAATTAGTGAAAATATCCATGTAAGAAAATAATTTCAGCCCGGGGCGTGTTGAAATTAAAGATTAGAATGTGAAATCAAATATATTTCTGCAATCATTCAACTTTTTGAATGGGGCTCACATTCCTGCTTCTACCTATAAAAGCAATGCTGTTATAACATTTACTTGTCATTGGGAGAAAAATATCAGTTGGATGAATGCAGTATATACGAGAATGTTGCAAATTCTCACAACTATCCAATATTTGCTAATGAAAAAGAACATGGACCTTTGAGAAAGACTAAAGAGGAAGCTGTTATTAGTTTCCGGAACAGGCTAAGAGTTTCTGGAATATATTCAAATCCTGAAGTAATCAGTTCGATCTTTTCCCTCAAATGGATAAAAATATGTGGACAAAAGTTTGCAACTCATGGAGGATGCATTATAGCATATGATCCATCATTTCAAACGAAAATGCCATTATTTGGGAAAATTTGCTCAATGTGGCTCATAGATGAGGAGATTTTTTTTAATACATGCCACTCATGACCATTGCTTTTNTGCAAACTTCAACTTCATCATGATATCACTTGAAGGCTGTTTGGGTGACTTTTGAATATTTGATTTTGCTTGAAAAGTTGTCCATCACATACATCAAACAAAATTCCATCTTTTCATTGCCTTGGATTGCAAATATTGTTCTCAAATACTCTCTGGTTGGACAGAAGACGCTCAATAGTTTCCAATATTGGGATATACAGCATAGTGTCTTCTTTTTCACACATATATCGTTTGGCTCCCTTTTTTTTATATGCACCTCTTTTGCCTAAAATATACTGAATTGGCCTTATGTACCTGAAGTTATTCTTCACAAACTTCTTTTGTAATGCTGCAGTTCCTAAATTGCTGAAGGGGTTTTCAAACTTGTCAAATATCTCTCCAACTATATTTGTCAGGTACTCATTGTTACCTTTCAGTGCAGTTAAGACTTGAGATTGAAGATTTTCCTTTACTTGGTCTACCAAAGTGCTAGCACCATCAACAATATGATCTATGGCAACCTAAACAAAATAAAATAACTATGGTTTCTTAATCAGCAAATTAAAAAAGTAGCAAACAGAAGAGCTGCATGTTATACACTAAGAAACATCCAAAAAAGAAACTACTGAATGAAACTGAGAAATGTTTAACATTCAATGTAGAAACATTAAGGCACTGTATGTTCCTTATGGCAAAATTCTAGACAAAATGATGTGAACAAATACAAACACATTATAATAGCCATGTATGATCTAGAGTGCAGCACTGCATTGCTGAAGTGACCCAAAATAAAATGAACACTGATAAGAGTACGTACAGGTCTTTCGTAATTTAACATCCCTGAATTCTTAAGAATTGATACATTAAAATTACATTAAAAAGTACATTAAACATTAAACAGAGTACATTAAACATTACAACACTGACTTAGAGTACGTGACACATTTTAACATGGGTTTGCCATCTAAAAATTCTCAAGAATTCTTTTCATGTTAATGTGCACAACCCCTGTACTATAGGACCTGATTTAAGGGCTATCATATTACTATGTTCTGTGTGACTGGCACAGACTATATTGATACATCTTTCAGAGAAACTACCATGTTTTCAACCAACTACCTTCAAATGAATATTCAGGAGACATTTCAGCGAAAAAGGATAGTACCTGAGTTATTTTGCAGTTAGAGTGAAGTTTGACGGTAAACTGTGCAGCAACTCTTTCCAAGGTCTACAGGCTGTTGACTGATATTTATCTAGAATGAATAGAAAGTATGGCATAACAATATACTATGTAAAATAAATACTGCAAGTCTTATTGGTTTGATTGGTTACCTACAGTATACTTTCAGTCCAAAATGGCTAAATTTACAGTTTGGTGTAAAGTTTAGAGATTCAATTGTCCAATGCCATGAAGGAAAAATGTCCTGTGACATTTCTTAATTTCAACTACACATTCCACAAAACAAGAGAGAGATTAAGGTTTCATGCCTTTGACATTCATGATTGTGTGATCACAATGCGTTGTTTACATAGATTTACATTTCACCCCCGCAATAGCCTTGCAGCGTAACAGTTAACAAGAACGACCTGAGCTATTTTGTCTATATAGTAGGACAAAGGAAATCCCAAGCACAAGCAAGCCATATTTTCTTTTGGTTTTGCCTTGTTTGGCCAAGCGTCAGAATATCAAATACAAAACGCTATTTAAAATTTAAGAAACTTTCAGTCCTGGTTCAAAGTCTTCTTAGTTTCTCATTAAAAATATTTGTATTTCAATGGATAAATGGCACAATTAACTTTCAGAGGTCATAAATAAATTCCTCTAGCACTAGGTACTGTTTGTTGACAAAATAGCCACCACTTTTTTCCAAATAGATATTAATATACTCACTTCACTAGTTGTTGTCGGAGGATAGTCTTCATTATTTTCATCGAGAATACCATCTGGCTGGTTAGTTTCATTGAGTTCGGCACTGTTGTCCTCATCGATCAATGTATGTGTAGGGGCATCATCTTGATCATCATGGATTGTGCCAGGTACATTGCAAGCATCATCAGGCGCTGAAGCTGTATCCTCCTCAAACCCATGCTGTCTTTGGATGTGCCTCCATAGCGAGTTAATTTTGTCGTAGCTTCTTGGGCAGCCATCAATGCCGCATCTTACTTGAAAGTTCGGGTGTCCAGAGTGCTCAATCGAAATGTGTCGTATCAATTCTTTCAGAGTCAACGCAAGGAAGTGAAGGCAGATTGTACATTTCCAAATCCGTGCCATCCTTTTCAGTCTTAATTCTGTCTGCTGGCGGTTGAATGATTTTAAGATATTTATAGTAGTAGCTTACCCATGAGCTTACCAGATCGAAGTATGCAATTCCAAGGCTGTTTCAAAGATAGAAGACCACAAAACTTACGAAATTCGCGTATGATAAAATAATTATTAGGAGTGGCTGGCTGGGCAAACGATCGAATATCGAAAACATGCTTCCTGCTGCCGATTGCGGCTGCGCTGCTGCGCTACCATGCTTCCATATGATGAAATTGAGGCTATTTTGATGTGTTGTCATAACAACAACAAACAAATAGGTGCTGTGATTGTGCAAAAACAATCAGGTAACTGTCATGGGACTGATACCGCCTTGAGAGTGATTGTCTTTCGCAAAGAAAGGATATTCAAGAATCTCAGCCATCACTACAGCTATCAACGTTTTAAGGGTGGGAGCCAACTCTCTGATACTGAATTATCTAATAACAGTCTTTATTTTGTTAAGTTATCGTACAGATAACACAGGGGAGAAATATGGAACGCCATGACTGCCTTATGTCATGCACTAAAATTGCATTGTGCCATTTGATTATTGCTTTATGTCATAGTCTCATTGGACTATGACAATTATTCATTCTATTCAGTCATCATGCAAGTTCTTTGTGTGCATTTGATGCTCCACCATGCGCTTTTCTCGTCATGTGCTGCTATTCTTAGTGATGATCATGTCTTTTTTACGTTGCATTATGCCATTGCAGCATTCTGTTGTGACCAATAACCATTGCTTTATGTTGTGGTATCATTCAATTGTACTATTTCATCATTACATTATACTATTTCATCATTACATTATACTATTTCATCATTACATTATACTATTCGACCATTATACTATTTCATCATTATACTATTTCATCATTATACTATTTCATCGTTATACTATTTCATCATTATACTATTTGACCATTATACTATCCAATTCAACTAACTTTTCACCAAATAACTTTTGGCGGTGCGCGTGTTTTCAGACAATGAAGATGGCGGAAAGTCAAATGAGTATCATCCTCGACAAACTGGGATTGCCACAGATAAAAGAAACATTTTCTCAGGAAAGGATCACACCAGATATTGTTGGGAAACTGTCTCTCGTTGAATTTGCGGAACTTGAACTCACAAGTCGGAAATCCATTATGAAACTTTGTGTAGAATGCACTGTGTATGGCCAAGAGAAGCCAAAAAAAGAAACAAACTGCAAAAATGTGCTGACTAACTACCTCAGCTGCTTCTGCTTCGTTCATTGAATTGGATGACGGGCACTACGCTTGAACTGGTTTTTGCGATTATCAGAGTCAAGGAATTTGATAGTCAAGGCTTGATTGAGTGATTGATTTGATATTCAAACTGGGTAATTTCTGAACCTTCATGTAGAATAACAATAAATTAAATATTTCTAATCATCAAAATTTACATGCAAGGATAAAGATAAAGATAAAAAGGTATGCAAATGAGCAGCGGTCATCAGCGCTAAGGTTATTCACAAATCGTGCTCCTCTGTAAGAAACTGTAAGAAAGCACCGTTGTCCACTGGAAGTCTTTAGGAAGGAAGCTTGAGGTCTGTATTAGTGTTAAAAGCTCCCTAACACTTTTATCTGGAAAATTTCGAGCAGAGTTGTAAAGTAATTGGCAGCTTCCTTGTTAATTGACTTTCCAGGCAGTTTCCGTTTCAATAAATATCCTGGTTCCTCCAGAAGTGGTTCCTTTAGAAGGAGCGAAACTACGACATGTAATCAATCTAAAAAAGTTGTTTGGTGAAAAGTTAGTTGAATTGGATAGTATAATGATGAACTAGTATAACGATGAAATAGTATAATGATGAAATAGTATAATGATGAAATAGTATAATGGTCAAATAGTATAATGTAATGATGAAATAGTATAATGTAATGATGAAATAGTATAATGATGAAATAGTATAATGTAATGATGAAATAGTACAATTGAATGATACCACAACATAAAGCAATGGTTATTGGTCACAACTGAATGCTGCAATGGCATAATGCAACGTAAAAAAGACATGATCATCGCTAAGAATAGCAGCACATGATGAGAAAAGCGCATGGTGGAGCATCAAATGCACACAAAGAACTTGCATGATGACCGAATAGAATGAATAATTGTCATAGTCCAATGAGACTATGACATAAAGCAATAATCAAATGGCACAATGCAATTTTAGTGCATGACATAAGGCAGTCATGGCGTTCCATAGAGAAACCTATAAAAATATGCAAACATGGGAGAAATATGCTAGAACCATGCAGCTTCCCCTTTGATAGAAAAATTAAAAAATAGGGGGAAGGTAAAACCTGATAATATTTCCATTTTCCATTGAATTAAACATCTTAGATATATTTATACCAAAGTTATTACCTCTTCCGTAGGTTCACAAAAATTAACCTGTTGAAATGGAGGAAATAAAGAAACAATTTCCTGAAGTAATGGACACCATAGAAGGTAGGGTTTACATTCACATTTTTGTTAGAGTAAATAGCAGTAGATCAATATTTTCATTAAATATGATTAGGAATTAAATGCCAGCAAGAAGGTAGCAATTGGTTCCTGCCGAAATAAGAGTTAAAAACCATTTGTGTTTGCAAATAAATCTACACCCGTAATTCCCTGTAATTCCTTGACATTTGTTTGAGATGGACTTGCAGAGCCTAACTGATAGCAGACTATAACTGCCAACACTTTGAGGTGTAGTAGGCTGGAGGAACATCCGTTTCACATGGAGAGATCCCTTTTCAGAACAAGCTCTGGGTCTATTTCAATATGATCATTTTAGATGACAGAAACTTGCTTTCAATAATTATCCTCAACAGACACAGCTACTTTTTAGCTCTTTGCTTTGGTGAAGCTATATTACCCATGAAGAAAAAGTGCCCTGGATGGATGTCACTTGCCACGTTTATGTTTTTGTTCTGAAAAAATGGCTTTTTACAAATGACTTCTAACCCAGGCTGCATTACATGCAGCTTGCGCCAGACATGTTCTGCGTGGACTGATGATTTTCTGTTGTTCTCCCAAAAATGCCTGATGTGGACTTTACTTGAAATGCTGTGTAGTCTAGTGGCTGGTAGTCCTAAAAACCTAGAAACATATATGCATTTTGTTCTCATTATGTTATCTTATGTTTGTTTACAATACAGTACACAGGCTGTGCACACATTTAACATGCTTTTAAAAATTCTTAAGAATATTTTTAGTTTCGTACAAATTCTTGTTTATAAACATTTACAGTCTTTATATGGCTCAAAAATTCTTATCATAATGTGAAGAAGTCATGAACATTCTTTATAATTCTGAAGAATTATTGAGAATTCATGTTATTTGATGTGGGCAAGGCCTGTACTGTAGGATTGTGTGTAAATCTTATTCTGTTTATTTATTGTCTATTGAATCGTTAATAGGCTAAATAGTGTCCCCATTAGCACCAGAAGGTGTTGTGGCGCATGACTGTTCTGACTTTGCAGCCAGAACAGTCAGGTGGACAGGGTTTGATCTCAGGTAAAGCCCCACCATTTGAGCGTCATGACAAGGGGTCTCGGACTCGATTAAGTCTTATCTACTTCTGCGATCCCAGCGCTTGGCGCTAAAAATGCAACTTCACCTTCACCATTGCTAAATATGTATAGCCCTAAGTCATTATAATAAAAATTGTTGGAAAATCCAAGGACTGAAAGATCACCATGTTGGCTCATGCCGAAATAAGAGCTAGAAAGCAATTGTGTTTGCAAATGATTCTACACACCCGTAATTTCTTGATTTGATTTTTGGCTGTTTGATACATTTTTGTTTGAGATGGACTTGCAGATCCTAACTGATAGCAGACTATGACTGCCAACACTTTGGCGTGTAGTAGTCTGGAGGAACATCCGTTTCACATGGAGAGATCCTTTTTCAGAACAAGCTCTGGGTCTATTTCAATATGATCATTTTAAATGGTAAAATTAAAATTGACATGCTTTCAAAAATTGTTCTTCAACACAGTTGCAACACAACTGCTTTTTACCTTGGAGAAGCCATTTTTTTTTCTTGTTTGAGTTCTGTGTAGATCAGGCCTCACTAAAAGTATTTTGTGCCTGCGAGCAAATGATTGGGAAAAATGTGCCTGCAATCAAATCACTCTGAGTGCAGTAAAGCTGCCAGCAAGAGATGTGAAATGATATTTTGTGCCTGCGAGCAACGCTTGTGCGCTCGCTCACATTAATGAGGTCTGGTGTAGATGCATCCAGTCTTTGTCATGAGGAAATTTAACCATGTTTGTTGGGTTCAAAATTTAAAACTAGAGTTAATTTTAATCAATTTAACAAAATATTTGTCATTATACAGTTTTGTTTGAGGTTAATTTTTCTTGTGAAAAGATTAGTTTTCCTCAAGTGTCCGATTACCAGCACGGGCACCCTGTGTGAAAAGAAAGAGTTTAATCCTAGAAAAGTAAGATTACAATGGATGAATAATTTTGTTTCATTAGGCAAAGATGTTAGGGGGAAAAAGAGAAAGCGAAGTTAATCCACAAAACAACGTAGGTGTCAGAAACGGAATAAAAGGCAAAAAGAAACAGATAAAGCAGAGAAAGCAGAAATACAACGCAGAGTTAAAAATGAAGGAAAACAAAAGGATGCTGAGATATCTTTGCTGAAGTTGAAGCTCAAGGAAACAAGCATATTATTGCAGAAGCAGAGGCTAGGAAGTTTGAAGGGAAAAAGCATTGTTAGACCTAAAGTAACCTCATCATTCAACCTGATGACTAAGTCTATATCAATGCTTCAAATAGACAAAAACAAATTCGTAGCATCAAAACTTGGAGGGCAGTTTACACTGAATGATGGATCCGTCCAGTATCCTTACAATGGACATCCTTTGTTAGGAGAGGGGTCTTTTGGTGTGGTTAAGGTGGGCNACCTAAAGTAACCTCATCATTCAACCTGATGACTAAGTCTATATCAATGCTTCAAATAGACAAAAACAAATTCGTAGCATCAAAACTTGGAGGGCAGTTTACACTGAATGATGGATCCGTCCAGTATCCTTACAATGGACATCCTTTGTTAGGAGAGGGGTCTTTTGGTGTGGTTAAGGTGGGCAGGTTGAAGCAACTAGACATTGATGTGGCTGTTAAGTGCCCAAAGATAAGTATGTTTGATGCAGCAAGTGAGGCAAAGATCCTGATGTCTTTGAATGGAAATGACTACTTCCCTTACTTCTATGGGATGTACCAAGAATGCTTGGTAATGCAGTTAATTGGAATATCTGATGGAGGTGTTTACAAAACAATAACTGTTTATTGAGAATTGCAAAATGTTGATAGTCCCATAACTTATTCAAATTGGGTAAGAATTTTTGCTCTATACACCTTTTCAACTAACCGCGCTTGTGATCAGCGCTGGGGACTGGGCCGAGATTTGGGGCGAAAAGCCGCGTTGCTAGCCACACGTTGTTATTGCGATCACTAGGAAGTTCATCAAAGTTCATCCAGTGTTTACGTCTTTTTAGTTTATTTATTGCTCAATTTCTCTTCATCTGTGGTCTGCTATCTCAAGAACAGCTTTTTTAAAAGCTCTTGCAAGTACCGTGCTCTGACAGGCCACAGTAACTTCACACAAGACAAGTATTTGCTGCTAGAGCTGGGTTGGCCTAAGTTTACTTTGCGATTATGGTTAATGGCAACTATGCTGTCGTGGGCTGCACAAACAGCAATTACCAACTCAGAAAGTGGAAAAAAGAGATTTGCAAGATACACAAGGGAAGCTGTCACGTCGATTGCCCATGTACTCGCCCATTTACACTGCACAGGTTTCCAAGCGAGCTTTTGAACTCGGAGAGACGAAAGTTTTGGATTCATCAATTGAAGCGAGAGACAAAAAACAAAACAACGTGGACTCCTGGAGAGAGCGATATGGTGTGCTCTAAGCACTTTGTTGATGGTTTTCCATCATGTGAGAATCCAGATCCCACTTTAGAGCTTGGATATGGGAAAAAAAACCCATGAAAGAACGAAGAGTTTTGGTTTGTCAAATCCCTAAACCAACAAAGGCAGTGGCAGAAAGTTTTGAAAACTCAGAGCTCGTAAATGATATCACTGAGGGCACAGCATGTTGTGACAATACGGAAGTTGTTTGCCTGCAATGCCAAGAGAAAAATGAAGGTATATCTTCCCTGCAAAGTAAATGTGACTCCCTGCAAAGTAAGTGTGACTCTCTTAAAGCTGAGAACAACCAGCTGAAAGTAAAGAACAACTGCCTGGAACATAAAGTCATGCAAGTTCAAGGTGAAGAAAAGCCCTTCAGTTGGAGGAGCATCAAGAAAGACAGCAAGATGAAGTTCTACACAGGAATTCAAACAATTAAAATTTTTTGCATTCTGTTTGAACTGATAAAACCATGTTTACCAGATATGGTATACTGGAGAGGGAAGAAACGAGTCTTTGACAATAGTCATAAGAAACCCAATGCAAATCGCCAGCAGAAAGTCAGTGGTAAAGACCAATTACTTCTCACCCTAATGCGTCTAAGGCTGGGCCTTATGTTTGAAGATCTAGCAGACGGATTCTGTATTTCTGTTGGTACTTCCTCCAATATATTTTCAACTTGGATCAGGCTACTTGGAAATCAGCTGGGAGATGCATTGATAGTATGGCTACAACGAGATGCCATCTACAGCAACCTTCCAGAAGTTTTTGTGAATGCTGGGTATACAAAACGTCGTTACTAAAAGACGGAACACCCCAGAACAACCCAAGAACAACACAAGAACAAGCCAGGAACAGGCGGAACAAGCCAGGAACAGGCGGAACAACCTAAGAACAGGCGGATCAACCCGGATCAACCCAAGAACAAGCCAGAACAAAACACCACATTGCATCAGTAGAACATACGGTAGAAGTAGCTAACCTTGTAGGCAGGGCCTTTTTTATTATCCGGCAGCCCATCTGGCTGTCCCCTGCCACGATCCTTTAAAGTCGAGGAGAAAAAGAAGTCCTCGAGGCCATGGTGGACACATTTTGTTCAGGGAGTTATTTTTGTTGTTGTTGTTGAGGGCCACACAATCACAGCGGTTTCGCGCGCTTTCTCCATGCCGTTCCTTTCACACCTCACAGAGAGCAAGATGGAGCATGTGCTAGAAGACTTGAAGAACCAGGTAAGTGTTTTATGAGTGTGTTACTTGTCAAAAATCTGGCTACTAAGATGGTAACTCGATTCGAAAGAAGAAAGAATTTTTTTAAATCTGATTTTCCAACATATCTACACCTGATTGGACCCAAACAGGCCTTATTAGGCCTACTACTCCTACTACTACATACAGGCCTAATTCTAAAACTAAAAGTTTCTTCATAGATAGACATACGTGCCATGCTCTTCCAGAACGTGGACTATCGTGGCTTCTGACCATTTGATTATTCTTGGCATCATACAAGAATTGGGTTGTCATTTCTTTCTGCCAATTCTGCCGAGGTCATAATTCGTAGGAGTCAGTTTTCAGTTTCATTTATCATCAATCAATACAATCTCCAACAAATACACTCTGCAACTAAATACTACATGACAACCCTATAAACTAACAATACTGACAAAAATGAAATGACTGAGAATTTACCATACATAATTGTATTTAAGATTGACTGATTAAGGAGGAGCTCTCTAGGTTAACTTATCAAGATGAGAGAGACCCCCCCTCCCCCCATAAAATGAGAAAAAAAGCTAAAAAGCTTTATGTTAAAAACAACAACCAATAACCAGGTAAACCAACATGAGAACAATGATTTCTGTAACATTTATTGACAAGAGGAAAATGTTATGCAGTGAGTTAAATGAATCAATGAAATGAGACTTTAATTTTGACCAAAAGGCTGTTATCAATGTGGCAACACGAATGAAGAGTGGAAGAGTAACTCCAGAGTTAAGAACCTAATTATTGAATTACCATACAAGGTAGAGTCACAATCTCCTGCCCTCCCAGAAGTTCTTTCTCGACATTTAGCTGACTGTTGACCTCTTAACGTTTGTTGCACTACCTTTTGCAGCCAGTAAAGACATTCTGTCCCACCTGCTCCACCAGAACAACTTTCCTCTGACCACGTAGGCTAGACAGGTACTACACCTTGCTCAAAGGTGACCTGGTGGTAGTGACAGTCAAGGGGAAACCCTATTGACCTCAAGTAGTCGGATGCATGCATTTTAACCTCATACCCAGGCCTCTAAATACAGTACTTACTGTGAAATGGAGGTCGTTCATAACAGGTTTGTTTACTGAGACACATACAACCAATATTCAGTCTATTTTCACACTACTAAGTAGCCATCATATTCATGCTGGTTTGATAAAGGTTCATATAATTGGGGCCTTGTACAGAAGATTTTTGTTTATTTCAGCAGCTTAAGGCCGCAAACTGTCGGATCCCCTCCCCTACCTCTTTGCAGCCTAAACTTTGCAATCTTTTTACATAAAATTCAGTCTTCATCATTTGATGAGTGCGATCATACGGGCACACATTGGCACATGCATGAAATAATTTAAACAACAAAGAATTAACTCTGTATATATGTGTGTGATAAATTATGAAGACTGAAAATTCATGTAATATGGTTGATGGTTCTCTTTTTCAGTTTACCAGACCTCCTTATGGACCACTATCAGAATACTTGGATAAAGTGCCATACCATATGAAGAAGAACTTAATCTTTTTATCACAAAGTTACATTTTCAATGCTTTTCAAGACATGGACTTGGTGAAAAGCATGGCCAGAGAAAGGAACATCACAACACCACCAATGATTATATTCAATTTTGATGTGCCAAGATATGCAGAAGCTGCAGCATTTGTGGAACTTTCCGACTGCCCTGCTACTGTTGCAAATATCTTCATGGATTACTCTGTGAGAAATTTTCCTTATTACATTCAAGATTATATTACTTTTTATCACATGAAATTTGCTATGCCAAATATGCAATACTGATTGACCCAAAAATAAAAGAACCAAGATAATATGTTATCTGTTGTTGACAGTAAAGTAATCAACCAGACGTCATGTTCAGGTGAAGTTGCGGTTTTAGCGCCAAGCGCTGCCATAGCAGAAGTATAGAAGACCTGATCGAGTCCGCAACCCCTTGTCATGACGCTCAAGTGATGGGACAACACCACTGCGCCACAACACCTTTGGTTCAAATGTCATTTGGTTGCTAAATTGGTGTCCTAAATTGTTATCATTTTTGCTATTTACATTGACATTGCAAATTGGAAATAATAAGGACGTAGTGAAACCAGGTAGATCTAAAACCCATGGAAAGTAATCAAAAATAGGGCATAGATTGACAACATTCTGACCAAAGTTGATTGCATATTTTGATGACTTTTGACAGGTTTTAGATCTGCCAGTTTCACAAAATTCTCGTCAAAAGTGGCAAACTCTGCAGGGCCCAAAAACTATATTTTTATGTCTTAAATGTATCAGACAGAGCCTGTTCACATGGAACTAGTTTTCCTGTTTCACCAGGAGACTTGTTCAGCCAGGGTTACTATTTCTTGACCTTTCATATGAGAAAATTTTACGTGGTAAGCCAGGGTAGAAAAAACATAAGTGATTTGTCTTTGGCACCAAAGGATTAACAAGAAAAAAGAGTCTGGCCCACTTTGCTGGGGAAACCTGTTCATATGGGAAATATTTCCTCACCTAGGTGGGTTCCAGATAGTTCTCAGGCAAGATCTCGGCTAGCCAGGAAGATGTTTTCTCATTTGAACACTTGTATTTTTACTGTTAAAGATATATGAGGTGGGATCTCAGCCCAATGGGATGCCTGTTTGACCAGAAAGATGCACGGGAAACGTTCTCCATATGAACATGCCCTTAGAATTATAATACAAGAACAGAAGAGCTCAGTGTTTGATTCTTTATGACTCTTTTTTCATTATATCAACAGGGTGAAGATGATTATTGTGATGATGTCCTGAAGGAGGCTTCTTTTGAGGAACAAAATGTGCCCTCGGAGAATAGCATCGAGAATCCAGAAGTTCAAATCAATCCAGAAGATCAAAACATGGATGCTGCTGAAGCTATTTTGAATGTCCTTTTAAGCAACCCATCAGATTTTGAAAGAAAGCAGGCACCTTCTGGTATTCGTAGGAACTTCATGTGTACCTTTAACCATGAAGTTATCCCAATGGAGTTAGCTAGGACTGATGATAATGGTGCATATATTCAGACTGGAAGTCCCAAGCGCTTCTATTATGTCACGTTTGAAAATGGATGGAAATGTACGACAGCAAGGCGTGAAAATGATGAATTTTACATCAATGAAAGAGTAGGTGCAAAGTATGAAAAGAAGTTTGTGCCTGCTTCGCATATTTATCACCTAACTAGGATATATAGGCAAAACAAACACAACAGGACATTTGTACAAATGTTTGCAACAGCAAGAAGAGCAGATTCAAAAGAGCCCATGCCTTACTATTTTATGTCGTACCGCTGGACGGATGGTACTGAAAATGGAGAGGACAAATTTGTTGTGTCAAGGCATGGAAATGCAAAGCGACCCCATGCAACTACTTATTTGCGACAAAACCCAGCTGCAAGAAAGAGGGCCATTGAAATGTTAGAGAAAGATATACCATGTGCAAAGGTTTACAGGGATTTGATCAAAGAAGCAAAGGTAAGACTTATTGAATCTGAAATTCTTTCTTGTTTGTCTATAGACCTCAAAGATAACAGACAGACTATAAAAGCATGACATTACCAAGTGCCTTTGGTCTTGGTTGTGAAACTTGCTGAGGTGTGGTAAAATAGACTCAATAGACAAAAGGTACAATCTACTTGACCACTACCTTTGCCCTGTTTCCCCCCCAAAGTATATCAAAATGTGTCTTTTGTTGTTTTATGAGTATATGCTGTAGGTTCTCTACTGTTTCAACAAATGACAAGAGCTTTTTGAAACCATAAAAGTTATTTGTTCTTTGAACATTCTTGGTCCTTGCAAATGCTAACTGAAATTCCTGAATAGAGACGTTCGATAAAGTGGACCACCTCTTTTAGGTGGACTGCATACATACACAATTTTATTAAACTAAACTAGCAATAACGATAGTCAGAGAGTGCTGTGTACTGAATTAGTCACAACAATTATTGTCAAAATATTTTACGATTGTGGTCAATAGCAACTTGTGTAGGCAATGCCTTCATGTAAGAATCCTCTAAAGTCATGAACTTATGAAATTCAAATAATTGTTATAGTTGTGTAACAAGTTGATTNACTGAAAATGGAGAGGACAAATTTGTTGTGTCAAGGCATGGAAATGCAAAGCGACCCCATGCAACTACTTATTTGCGACAAAACCCAGCTGCAAGAAAGAGGGCCATTGAAATGTTAGAGAAAGATATACCATGTGCAAAGGTTTACAGGGATTTGATCAAAGAAGCAAAGGTAAGACTTATTGAATCTGAAATTCTTTCTTGTTTGTCTATAGACCTCAAAGATAACAGACAGACTATAAAAGCATGACATTACCAAGTGCCTTTGGTCTTGGTTGTGAAACTTGCTGAGGTGTGGTAAAATAGACTCAATAGACAAAAGGTACAATCTACTTGACCACTACCTTTCCCCTGTTTCCCCCCCAAAGTATATCAAAAGGTGTCTTTTGTTGTTTTATGAGTATATGCTGTAGGTTCTCTACTGTTTCAACAAATGACAAGAGCTTTTTGAAACCATAAAAGTTATTTGTTCTTTGAACATTCTTGGTCCTTGCAAATGCTAACTGAAATTCCTGAATAGAGACGTTCGATAAAGTGGACCACCTCTTTTAGGTGGACTGCATACATACACAATTTTATTAAACTAAACTAGCAATAACGATAGTCAGAGAGTGCTGTGTACTGAATTAATCACAACAATTATTGTCAAAATATTTTACGATTGTGGTCAATAGCAACTTGTGTAGGCAATGCCTTCATGTAAGAATCCTCTAAAGTCATGAACTTATGAAATTCAAATAATTGTTATAGTTGTGTAACAAGTTGATTTGTATAATGCCTTCTAATTAAGTCAATTGACCATGCATATACTGTAATGCTGTTTAGATTATGCAAAAATAAGAAATTTATATCATATTTTGCTTACTGCGCATGTGCTAATTTCTGCAGTGACCCGCAGTGATATCGCCACAATTAGGTCTGCAAACATTGTTGAAAACAGATAAAGAAACAAACAGACAAACAAATAGAATCAATTGCAAAGTTATTGCACAATAATATTATGCTGCTTTGCAGCAAAGACAATATTATACTAGAGTTCCTCTAAATGGACAAGGCTTAATATGTTCATTTTAATGTGACAAGTTGCACTTGAAATTTCAAAAACGTTTTTTCAGTTCTTTACTTCATTACTAGCTGTTGCTAAATTTTTAATTCTATATGACAGCCAATGACTGCTTCCTGAGCCAACCGAGTACAGTTTAGTAATGGTGATAATGCAGACACAGTTTTTTCATGTCAATTGTCAATACCATGTTATCAAGCAAAAGTGACACCTTCTGCAAGCGGACACCTTGCTAAAGCAGACACAAAGGTATCCACCTTAGGGAGAATTGGTGGTAGTTTTAATTGTGAAGTTAAACTTTTTCCACATTTCAGATACCTCGTGAGGAGCCAAGTAACCCAAAATTTGTACATAACCTCAAAGCAAGAGCAGCCGGGCCTAAAGAAAACATTGTTGNTAGCTGTTGCTAAATTTTTAATTCTATATGACAGCCAATGACTGCTTCCTGAGCCAACCGAGTACAGTTTAGTAATGGTGATAATGCAGACACAGTTTTTTCATGTCAATTGTCAATACCATGTTATCAAGCAAAAGTGACACCTTCTGCAAGCGGACACCTTGCTAAAGCAGACACAAAGGTATCCACCTTAGGGAGAATTGGTGGTAGTTTTAATTGTGAAGTTAAACTTTTTCCACATTTCAGATACCTCGTGAGGAGCCAAGTAACCCAAAATTTGTACATAACCTCAAAGCAAGAGCAGCCGGGCCTAAAGAAAACATTGTTGCTGGCCTTCCTGAATGTGAGGGTCTTGTTCAGCAAATGCGAAACGATAAATGCAACATTCAAAGTGTGGTGCTTTTGCCTGAGCATTATGTATCATTTAACGCAACAGATCAGATGTTGAAAGATGTTGGCCGCTTTTGTATTAATGGAAATAGTGTATTTCTCGTGGACACTACATTTGAACTGTCGGAGGGGTTATGGTTGACTGACAGCTCATTTACATATGAAGCATTGCTTAAAGAGAATGGAAAGCATCCAATCTTTCCTGGACCATACATGTGGCACTTCAAGAAAAACCAAGGGGTGTACAGGTACCACTAGTTTTATGTTTATTTTAATAGTCTAATGTTTGTAGACAGGGAATTTTCTCTAACAATCTAGCAATCTGCTAGATATGATTGAATGTCTGCAAAATCACCATTTTGGCCCACTGTGCAACAACGATTCAGCAAACAGTCTCCGACCAAGCAGATTGCATGGAAATGGGTTCAAGGTAGAAAATGGATAACAAATTATAAATATCTTGGCAATATTAGAGAAATATATCTTTATGAAAATCGATATGAATAATTTTTATTTTTATTGTCTTGGTTGTTAACTCCCCACCAGTAATGTCAGAATGACGCTAAGCAGGGACAAAATCGATATATGACTGACCCCTAATCATAATTGAATTTACATTGCAGGTGGCTCTGTCTTTGTACTTTAAGCTGTAATTGATCTGTTTCAGACGAATTCTGGTTTTTCTGGCATAAATTTTCGTGTGTAATAGCTATAAATAATTGTGAGTCCATTCTTGCATGTTACTTAGATTTCACTTTAAGGTGATACCTGAATTTCATTTCTAGACGCTTTGCAGTGGAAATGATCCATCAGAACCCTGAACTGCTTTTGATAAAGAAAGTAGGCCATGACCTGGACAATGCAATTGGCAACGGTTTGACTGACATATTAAGGAGTGCAGAAAGACTTTATTGCACAGAGCATCTTCAAAAAGCAGATGAAAGACACCTGAAAGAGAAGGGCGCCAATGCAAGCACCATCAAGCGAATCATGGCAGACATCTATGGGACACAACATGGCTTTGTTGAAGAACTTGGTCTAGCTGATGCTTTGGACCCAGATGATTTTGATGTAAAGCTTGCAAGCCTAAAAGTTGTATGGGATGGTCTGCTTCCAAACTTTCATGCATGGTTCGTTGCCAGACGATCAAAGGTGTTCAAAACAAATTTGGTGATAAGTGCACGCACTGAATTGAACATTAAGGGGAGATTTTACACTAATGGTCTAGAAAGTGGTCATAGACTGCAAAAGAAGTTTCTATCAGATGAAGGCCACAGTGCATCAAATGTACTTGAAGTAAATAAATTTCTTGGCCAATGGGTCGAAGAATTTTATTCAGAGGCTGTGCGAGCATTGAGAGGTTTGGGAAGATACCGCCTTGCAGATGGTTATGAAAAGTTTTATGTTGAACCATCAAAGTGGAACCAGTGGAGCCCTCAGCGAAGACAGCAACATGCTGATCAATTCTTAAGTTTCATTCCTTCACAGAGCCAGTGTTACAAGAAGCCTGCATCTGCTGGTCTGAAAAAAACACCACAAACACAGAGAAGGGTTGAAAAAGAGGAGCCACAACTTTTTTTGGACCGGGCAGCAGCAGTACCTGGAGTCAGTCAAAAAGTGACTCCTATCAAGCTGACGAAGACTGCCTCAAAAACAGCTGCTAGTCAGTCAGCATGGAGTGTGGCTCCACGTGGCAACAGTACCAATGGTGAAAGTATGGATCCATTGAACCCTGATCGCCATGTGGAAAAGCGGTTCCTGTTGGTANACATGCTGATCAATTCTTAAGTTTCATTCCTTCACAGAGCCAGTGTTACAAGAAGCCTGCATCTGCTGGTCTGAAAAAAACACCACAAACACAGAGAAGGGTTGAAAAAGAGGAGCCACAACTTTTTTTGGACCGGGCAGCAGCAGTACCTGGAGTCAGTCAAAAAGTGACTCCTATCAAGCTGACGAAGACTGCCTCAAAAACAGCTGCTAGTCAGTCAGCATGGAGTGTGGCTCCACGTGGCAACAGTACCAATGGTGAAAGTATGGATCCATTGAACCCTGATCGCCATGTGGAAAAGCGGTTCCTGTTGGTACATCGGTCAGACTCCAAAAATTGTCCAAGTTCTGTAAAACGATGCCAAAGCTGCAAGAGGATATTCACTGAATCTGACTGGGTGGTTGTCAGAACGGAAGGGATAAGAAAGTGGACTGCTGCAAATGGCAAGCAGAAATCAAGTTCTGGCAACATCTATATTCACTACTTGCGATCCTGTATGATAGAATATCAACAAAGTTTTGTCTTTGCCATGGTAACAGTTCCCAAGTCAACTTTAGCATACCTTCCCCCAGATGCAGCAGTAAAGTTTAGAGGACAAGGATGTATAATCGAGAAATAAATGTATCTTTCATTTTACTAAAAATCATTTCATGTTCGTTCTGAATCAGGCCTTTATTGGGAGACTGTGCAAGCAGCAGCAATTAACACCCCTTAGTTCTCTAGGAGTTTGGTAGGTCGCAATTAAAAAAATGATTGCAAAGCTTTTTTACACTTTGGAGGGAATCGACATAGGTGTATTGATTGGTTGCTATAAAGACGTACGCAAGAAACAACGACTTGGAGTTCTATATTTGATTCTATTTACTCTCCACGGGTTTTGACTCTGAGGTCATCGTCAGGAGAATGAGTATTTACGGGAAGATGTGCCCCTTTTATGGTGAGCGGTTGCTAAAAATAGATAGGCTAAAGAAAGTGCCCACACATGAATTTTTTCTTTAGGTACGCAATGAAACGGCATCATGTGCGAAGATCATCAAAAACGATATGCCATTTTACCACATGGCCCAGGCCACCTTTAACTACGTTGATTCCCTTCAGATGTTGAATTTCCGAAATACGTTCACATATTAATAACTACCTTAGTGGTAAAACAGGAACTGTGCATATTTAATCCCCAAATTTATTGAACCACTACTGTTGACCTTACAATCTGTGTTGATCAGTTCTGTGTGTTTCAGGTTGGAAAGTCCCAGTTCTTGCAGTCTCTTTACTTCTTTGTGAGCAGTTTTTAGGTCATAAAAGAGCTTCGACTATAGAAAGACTTCGACTAAAAATTTCAATAAAATAGTGAATGTGGTTTATCAGACATTGAACTGAGAATGGCTGATAAGTTGAGTGAACTAACAGTACTCAAGTTTAAGCAGATTTTTATGTCATAATACCTTTCGATATCGCCTAGCTAGTTTATGGGTAGCAAGTTACTCTAGTCTACAGTATATTCTTGACAAGACCTGACTCTTATCAAATTAATCTTTGTTGAGTTTAAAACCTTTTATATCAATTGACTGCATATTCATATCTACAAATTTTAACAGTAAAAGTTTCAGACAAAATGTTGTCCAAATTAACTTGAAAGCAACCACAATTTTTTGGCTTGCTCACGATGCTTTTGATTTGAAGCATTCAGTGCGGATCTTTAGTTAACATTTTGTTAATTATATGCAAATGACATAACCCTGTTAAAGCAAAAGATTTCATCAATAAGCTGCAAAAAGGAAATTCTTTCCGACTTTGTAAAAAGTGCCAACAACTTTTTTGGCTGAAATTCTTTGTCCGAAACTTTCCATCCGAACCACTTTGATTTAGATTTTGTTTTTTAGAGGTTTAATGATATCTATCTAAAGTGTTTTAAAGTGTT
>REGM01000164.1:507389-519023 GCA_004194415.1 Aurelia aurita
TTGAGGAGTAACTCCTCTTGGCTTCCTCAATAAGGATCGCACCTTCAGATATCATCTTCTGTATACCTGCAAGCTTGTCGTCTGGCTGGCCATTCCTCACGCAATTTTTATATGCACGATTTTTTCTCCTAAGAAAGTTTTTGACAGCTTGCGTTATCCAGGGTGCTTGACGAGGTCTAATTGTTTTAATTTTATTAGGAATGAAATTAGAATAGATGTTTAAAAGGACTTCATTGAGTATTTTAACCTGTTCATTAGGGCAAGTCATGTTGTCAAGGTGTTCGTGCCAAGGAAACATTTCAATGCTTTTCGTAATGGCTACAAAGTCTGCAGAAACTCATCTCTCAGATAGTCAAACATTAACAAATTCCAGTACAATATAACTTTACAAGCTAATTACAATACTTAGACAACAGAATCCATAACATATTTTACTTTAATTTCACTCCTTTCCTCTAGTATTAGCTTATATTACATGGAGTGCACTTAAGTAATGTCTGAACATGGGAAACGCTTCAAAAACATTTGTTGAAATGTTCACAAGAGCACAAGTAGCGAATATGAAGATTGTTATGGAACCTGAAAAACTCATAAGAAACTCAGAGTAGTAAAAATCTGATAGAAACTACAGTACATAACTGGCCCAAATTCTTAATTTCTTGTAAGAAAATACGTATATTACTGTTTTTGCAATCTGTTGAACGCACCACATCATTGCTTAGAAAAAAACATTATGAAACCTTATCAATTCTTGTGTTCAATATCAAAGCTGTTCACAGCTGTTACGCGCGAGAAGTCAAGTCTTGTTAGGCCTATTTCTTACCCTTGCCGAAGTTTTTACTAAATATCTTTTGATTCGTTCAGGTTATCTTCAAAGTGAACAAAAATTCAAATTCTCCATAAAATTCTCCATTATTTGATGATAATTGCTTGTTTAATGTTTTCTTGAAGGCGGCAAGAGAATTGTTTTTATCTGCTGCATGAACATTTTTGTGTGATGTTCAACACAATTTCAGCATCAAAGCGAGGCTACATAGTCTCATATGTTGATGTGTGTGACTGTGACTGTGACTGTGATTTTGTTTGTACTTTGATACTTTGTGGAATACTTTGCTCAAGATTTTGCAGCTACACATTCTGCCAAAGTGTAGATTTAACTCCCACATTTTGGGTAGGATTGTGGGTGTGGCAAGATGGGTCAGAATGGGGGTGGAATGAGAACTTCTTGAATTTTTGCTTCTAACAAACTGTCACAGATTAAAAACTTAAAAGGTTTTGTAAAATAAAAAAGATTTTGCAACTATAAAGGATTTTCTTCAATGCAGTTGCACAATCCATGAACTTGTCAATAAACAATTTAGCTCTACACTGACTAGCCTGCATCACAGACCATAACCAGAGGGAGTTATGGTCTGTGGGATGGAGTCACTTTTTTGCCCCAATGACTTCAGTATAGACAAATTAAACAAACAAAGAGCTNAGCTCTACACTGACTAGCCTGCATCACAGACCATAACCAGAGGGAGTTATGGTCTGTGGGATGGAGTCACTTTTTTGCCCCAATGACTTCAGTATAGACAAATTAAACAAACAAAGAGCTAGACAAGCCAATATCATTATTTGAAAAACCATGGAATAAAAGATTCCACAAGATCTCTGTGAAACTGGGACAACAAAAGTGCCTCCATCCCACAGACCATAACTATGGTCTGTGATGCAGGCTATACACTGACTGTGATGCAGGCTATACACTGTTGTCTTCCACCATATTTTAAATTGATTTCCATAAAAATTAAAGTGAGTTATGATAGAGAAAATTGAAAAGTACACTGGCTATTTTCTGATATTTATCATTGAACATAAATTGATTCCTTCAATCTGGAATATCAAAAGGAAAAATATTCTCAAACTAATACAAGGCGTGAATGAGTAGGAAACTTTATTTACAACATGCTGTATGCTGTAAGTTTTGCCCAGGGAGACTCTCACTAATTTGTGGCCATTTGTAAGCTTTAGAGGGGGGATGGCTTAGAAATATTTGAAAAAGTGACTAAATTTGTCTGTTGAACTTTTGGGTGCTCAGATTTTATCTTCAGAATTTGTGCGTGTTATGAGAACAATTCTGATTTTGAAACATTATGTGGCAGCAAAACAGTTTAATGACACTCCTTGCTATTTCTTGAAAGATTTATTTTCTTCTAAAGCATTCCTGCAATAATGAAGTGAACTTCTATCCAAAACATCACAACAAAGTCAAATAAAGAAGAACAGCATTGTTTCTGTGCTTGCAATATGTATTCAAATTTTTGATATATGTGGGTTTTGAAAAACTGCCTTCAACCCCTCTCTTTTAGTTTACTAATAGTGATTTCCCTTGGCTTTTATGGTGACAACGTAAGTATATCTGTACAAATTATATATCATGTTGATAACATTAAAACTTTTCAGGGTCACACTGTGGGCAGTATCGATTTCCATCCTTTCCACCACAGAGAAATGTTCGTCTTTCATTGTTATCTTTGCATTGAAGGCATAATCTTGGTTTTCGCTTAAGAAGAGTTTTTGTTGCCTTTGAACGCAGTTCTTGTCGTTTCACTATAAGTGACATCCTTTCACTTGGATTTCTCACAGCAACAAGTTGGCGATGTTCCATGTTGACGGCAGCATGTAAGCTCTCTCCCTCCTCATCTGATAACATTCCAATCGTCTTGAAGCATTGTGCCAAACGTGGCACGGAAAACACTAACTCGTGAATTTTTCTCGTTACATTTGACTGGGGAAAGAGACTGGGAAAGATCTCGCCAAATTTGTTGCAACTGTTTGTCAAAGTTGTTATTTCTTCTTGCTTCAGTAATCTACTCTTGATAAATAGCGGATCGTTGAATTTCGTTGAAAAGACTGAAAATAATAATGAATATGTCTGATGAAGGGCTGGCTTGTCTGCTACCACATTACACAGGGCTTTGTGGTGTTGAAGAACTAATTTGCAATGATTGCCGACGAAAACATTTCCGTGAGATGCCTGCCTTGTCACCTTAATTTCGTTGAGCTTTCTATGCAGATCCAATTATCTTGGTCCCATTTTATTCTCGTTTTTCGCCTTGAGTTCATCACACAGGGTAGACTGCTTCACTATTATCATTTTAAGATGATCTTCTTCTGCAAGGCTATCGGTAACTTTATCCTTCAAGATTCCAATAAGATCATCATCTTCTACATTTCTACATTTTAAACAAATATATCTGTCGATTGCATCCATTGTGAGCTCTTCTACAGCTTTGAAGCATTCGCAAAGTGTGTGAAGCCAGATGTCACAATTGTCGCATTGAATCCAAGTTAAGTCAAGTTACGTCAAGTTACGTCAAGTTACGGGAAAGCTATTTGAGCCAATAACGTCTGCCCTTGGTCTTCATCAGTTGATTTCAGAACCAACTCATTTGATGGGTGACTCGAAATCCTGCAGTGACTTGATGTTTACTGATCAGCCCAACCTCGTAATTGAATCTGGTGTCCATCCATCTCTACACGAGCATTGTCATCATCATATTATTTAAGGAAAGCTATCTGTTTCTAATATAGCACTACCTCCTTATACCCGCAGAATCTGGTATTATGATAAGGGTGATTTTGTCGCCATTATGAAAAGTATTGAAATGTTTCGTTGGCACGAACATCTTGACAAAATTACATGCCCTAATGAGCAAGTTAAATCACTCAATGAAGTCCTTCTGAACATTTACTCTAATTATATTCCAAACCAAGTCAAAACGATTAGGCCTCGCCAAGCACCTTGGATAACACAAACTGTTAAAGATTTTTAAGGAAAAAGAACCACGCTTATAAAAACTTCATGAGGAACGGTCAGCCGGACGACAAGCTTGAAGGAATACAAAAGATGATATCTGAAGGTGCAAAACTGATCGAGGATGCCAAACAGACTTACCTTCGCAAGACAGGGCAAACTTTGGCTAATCCTGGGACTTCAAGCAAAACTTACTGGACTTTAATTAACACTATTCTGAATAAGGCGAAAATTCCAATAATACCACCCCTTTTAGAGAATGGGTTATTCATAACGGATTTCACTGAAAAGGCACAAATATTTAATGACTATTTCATACTTCAGTCCACGACGATTGATACGGGCAGTGAAATTCCACAGGACGCTCCTGCAACCCCTACCCTAATAAGTGACTTTAGTATCTCTGAGGAAAAGATACTGAATATCATAAGATCACTTAATCCTAATAAAGCACATGGCTGGGATGAAATATCTGTGAAGATGATAAAATTAGCCGATGCTTCATTAGTGACTCCTCTTAAGATAATATTTACAAACTGTTTGAGGCGTGGTGTATTTCCTGAAATCTGGAAGTACGCAAATATAGTGCCAGTTCACAAGAAAAATGAAAATCAATTAACAAACTTTGCCACAAAATTCAGAGCCAAAATATTTCATGGAAAAAAATGATTGTAGTTCCACATTAAATATCATTGTACCCCTTACGAATTAAAAAAGGATTTATCTCGTACATTTTCAAAATAATCCTAAAATAATCACAACACAATCATGGGATAACGACAAAATAATCACAAAATAATAAAAAAACAATCATAAAATAATCATAAAATAATGAAAAAATATCAGAAATCATTCACAAAATAATAAAAGTAAGGAAAATACTCGCAAAACAATTATGAAATAATCACAAAATATTACAAAAAATCACAAAATAATGATAAAAAATCTAAAAATAATAAACAATATTCACAAAAATATTGAAAATAATCATAATAATCATAAAATAATCTTGGATTAATCATAAAATAATCTCTTGTGATAAATAATCTCGTACACTTTGTTGGGAGCTGCCCCTCATATGTGAGGATAACATTATGATGATGATGATGATGATGTGGAAAGGCCGATGCTGGCGAGGAGACAGACGCAAGAGTCCCGAACGTTTGTACTTGTTGTGACGGCTACCGGCCCACCTTTTGTTTTCCAAATATTTCCGGGGAATACAAGAAACACCCTCCCCCATTTGAATCGGTTTTAAAGTTCAGCCTTACCAGCCATTTTGATAACTTTTAGGACTTTCCTGTTCGTGGTGGGGATTTTTCGTCAATATTGTCACCCCCATCCTGGCCTCAAATACAGAGAGACGAGAGGTAAGATAAAACAATAGACAGCGTTACGAGGTCTCTGCTGCGAGGCTTTAGTGTTGAAAGGCCTAGTGGCTTTGGCTTACCCTGTTATCTTTCTCTTTCCATCTCATTTTTCGTTCCCTCCTGGAGGCGCATTTAATATTTGTTGGGCCTAAATGCACGTTGTTTTGGAGTTGGAGCGAAGCTGGCAATTTCGATTAGGATTCGAGAGCAGGTCAACGCAAAAGAATGACAACCATTGTTTTAAATTAGATTGATATATAGAATACTTTAAAGCCAACAAAGGACTGAAGGTATGTTAACTAATACTGTAGTAGGCTTTCGACTTAATACTGTAGTGTAGTAGCCTTCGCATTTCTATCTTCATATTGCCCTTGGTGCCACGTGCTAGCCACGAGGTGCAAAATAAGGGTCTGGGTCTGGGTCTGGGTCCTAAATATTAGTTTCCAATTTTTCTATTTTTACTTATTTGGGAACGGTAGCCTGACGGCAACTGTCAGTCCATAAGGACTGCTTTTTAGAGGGCCGTGGCAAATACTTACAAATTAAAAATGAGCAACTAAATAATTAGGAAATTAACATGAAATACGAAAATGTAAGAAAAACGTTATACTAATTATTGTTCAGTCTTATTTTGATCATCATCAGCATAATCATCATCATCGATTTATTTTTAGTAGGCTAAATTAAAAATAGCTAAATAGACCTTTTTTTTTATATCACTGTTAAAATTTAAAATAACAACAACAAAATACAATATTCTGTGCCATCCATAGCAGAAATAGACATGACGTCATCTGGTTCTGGCTATGAACGGCACATAAATAGACCTTTTTATTTACTAGAAAAGGGGCTTGGATCGAGCGTCCAAATCTAGTAAAGTTTGAAAAAGAAAACAAAAGCACGACCCCCTTTCTAAGTAGAAACACTGCTAGTTGTGGCATGAAGTTGCTTCGGATCTCAGAACACTTTTGAGAGAGTTAACCATTGATAACTTGGCTCAAATTGAGTTACGAATGTTACAGTTTATAAACAGGCAAGTTGATTCACCTTCTGGCCTTTTTCTCATTGTTTTCGTTCATTGTTNTTCTCACGCGTTTTCAATGCAGTAAAGCAGTCATTTTTATTCATACGGGACCTTTTTGGATAGATGATGTAATGTGCTTCAGGATGATGTGAAATACCGGCAGTCATTACAGTGAAATTTTTTGAACTACGGCGAGTTGAAACTTTTGAGAATTATATGTTATTATTTCGTGCGAATCAGCTGATTTGAATTATGGAGCCATTAGTTTTGAATGAAGAGCAGTACAGAGAGATGTTTGGGGATTCAGACAGCAATGACGAAAGTTTTTATGGGTTTTCAGATGTCGAAAGCGGATCAAGCAGTGCCGAAGAAGAAGGCCTAGGTCTAGATGAAAACATGATGGAAGCCGAGGGCAGAGGACGTCCAGTAGACGCAGCAATTGGAGCCTATCGCTATGATAGCTGGCTCCAAGAATTTACTGAAGAGACTGGCGTCAAGGCTGACCTTGGAGACAGCCCTTCAGAGCTGGATATATTTTCCTCCGTCTTCAGTGATGAAGTTTTTCAGCTGATGGTAACTGAAACGAATCGCTATGCCCGACAAAACATCGAAAAGAATCAACCAAGACCAAATTCTTATGCAGGCAAGTGGTTTGAAGTGACAGTGCCAGAAATGAAGGCCTTTGTCGCCATGATTTTGCTGATGGGGATAGTGAAGCTGCCGTCCTACCGCCTGTATTGGACAACTCACGATCTTTTGGAGTTCCCAGCTATCAAGAAGATTATGGCCAGAGACAGATTCCTTGCGATTTTGCAGTTTCTCCACTTGGCAAACAATGAAGAGAACTTACCAAGGGATCATCCTGACCATAATCGTCTTCATAAGATTCAGCCATTTATGGACATGATTGTGCCACTTTGGCAAGGGGCTTATTATCCTGGTCGAGAGCTTGCCGTCGACGAAACCCTGATTGCCTTCAAGGGAAGAACCCATTTCAAACAGTACAAGCCCAATAAACCCCATAAATGGGGAATAAATGCTTGGACTTTAGCCGAGAGTGACACTGGCTATGTCTACAACTGGAGTATTTATGAAGGGAAACAGAGGGAGGGGGGTGCAGAAGTTGGGATGACGCATAAGGTTGTGACTGATCTTGCTGAGCCTGTCTATGAAAAGGGGCACCATATTTACATGGACAATTATTTCAGCAGCCCAGCATTGTTTGATGACCTGAAAAATCATCAAACAGGTGCATGTGGTACTTTTCGTACCAATCGTAGGGGGGTTCCTGATGAAGCAAAAACAGCAAAGCCAAAGAAAGGAGAGCCCCCAGTTGTCACAAGAGATGGAGAAATTGTCTTCATCAATTGGACAGACAAACGGCAAGTGAACGTAATGACCACCCTCCACAATGGGGAAAAATTCGAGAAGAAAGTCAGCTGTAGGCCAACTCAAGGAGAGGATGGGAATCCATGGAGATTCGTTTCCAAGCCCAAGGCCATTGAGCTTTACTCGAGGTTTATGGGAGGTGTGGACAGGGCTGATCAGAAGGCATCATATAATGTCAACTTACATCGCTGCACAAAGTGGTGGAAGAAAGCTTTCTTTCATATGTTGGAAGTAGCAGTGGTGAATGCTGGCATTATATACCAGTCCTTCTATCAGCCCAGGGTCTTCAACTCCCGTAAATTTCGACTCAACTTCATTGAGCAGTTGCTGGATGGCTATGAGAGGGCAAGCTACAGGCCAGGAAGAAGATCGCAAGATGACCATAACCCCCTGAGACTGTCAGGAAGGCATTTTACGGGGAAGGTGGAGGGTTCTTCCAGGCCTGAGTGTGTAGTATGCTCTCAAAGGAAGGATAAAGACCACCCCAATGGAAAGCGGCATCAAACTCAGTTTATATGCAAGACTTGCCAAAAGGCTATGTGTCCATATCCTTGTTTTGAGAGATACCACACCTTCAGGTTGTATAAAATTTAGTACACAAAAGAACTGCATGAATGATTATTTACTGGACTGTAAAGTTTGCAGGGGAAAGATGAAAAGGCATGGGGTAAAGTAGCAAATTCCTGCAGTTCAGTCCTTAGCTTTCAAAATCTTCAATCACTGATTTGTTTTGCTATAGCTCCTCATGATATCCAGCTTCATATTGTGAATATCAATTCATCAGCTTGTGGTCAATATGTTGCTTTCTTTCAGTTGCCAATTTTACCCAAGCCTAGTCATCTTACCCTGTCAGGCCAATGCATAATTTGAGAGGCAAATGAGAGATTATGTTTTTTTTATTATCTAGTAGCTAGCAGGAACTGCAAGGTAATGCAGAGGAGAGTTTCTTTTTACTGTTATTACTTATTAGCCAGCAGGAACTGTAAGGTAATGCTAAGGAGGGATTATTTTTACTGTTATTACTTACTATCTAGCAGGAACTGCAAGGTAATGCCCAGGAGAGATTGTTTTTACTGTTATTACTTATTAGCTAGCAGGAACTGCAAGGTAATGCCAAGGAAATCTTGATATACATATTTCAATCACATTGACCACATTGATTGAATTTTTATCTGGAAATTTATCTTACACCCTGTGATCTGCTTCAAACGGCCTTCAAACAGGCTTCAAACAGCTTCAAACGGGCTCAAAACTATGAGCAATTATAGACATCTTAGTTAGTTGATATTTTTGGTGAACTGTATTGTTTCACATAAGGTTTCTTGTAATTCTTCTGGTACCAAGCGAGAAACGAGAAAGAAAAATAACGGAACAGTTTGAGGTCAAAGTTCAGGTCTATTGAAATTTTGGTTTATGTGTCATGCATCTAAAGTAGGTTTGATCAGAAGAGATACGAGAGGTAAAAACATGTTTGTTTCATTCACTGAGGCAGGGCTTATGACATCTAAGACTATACATTACACATTGCGAGGCAACACGATGGCCTACTTGAACCTTTCGCTTTGGTTTGAGATCGTCTTCATCGGCAAATCTTGCCATTTTTGGTGCTCTGGAGAAGCTGGGACCTAAGATGTTGAGAAAACCACCTGCAACTTGAAGGAAGATGCCTAAAGTAAGGTTTTGTGTCAATAAACAGACAATTTAAACAATTTCGAACAAATTTGCAAGACTTCATTTTGTGATTTGATGAATTTTTCGCGCCAAAATTTAGTTAAAAATAACAGATCCATTTTGATGATGAGTTGAAAAACAATCCAGGTGGGCAGCGAACGCGTGCATAAACAATATAGGGCTCAAAGGGTTAAGTATAATGTGAGATTGGGCCCTTAACATCAAAGAGTTGTCACCTTCACGGTGGAATGCCGCTTTGCCTCCTTTCATTGTTCAGATGACATCATATGATATGTTCTTTGAAAACGCGGTGTTTCAATTTCCTATTGTTTGTTATGGCAAATTAACACAATGAGCAATAACTATATAATTGTACTTTAAAGAATCATTTGTATTCTTCAGTATGAGCACTGCCATAAAGTGGAGATGTTGCATTGCCATTGGACTGTAAAACTTCAAAACCTAGCCTTTTCAAAGAAAAATTCACTTATTGCAGAGGAAGGCATTCTTTCTAAATGCCTTCATTGAAACAACGAATATGATAGTACGGTATGAAAATAGTAGCAACGGTAGTAGAACTACAAGGAACCATTAGCCGACCGTCATAGGGTCCGGCTTTTACTGTGTGCCGTGTTGTTGACAGAGATTGCTGGTTCACTTTAGATCTGTAATGCGCGATAATTTTAGAAGGAGGTGCTTATAACTGGCTTAGGGTGACTTGGAGCCTTTTTAATTGATAGCTTATTAGATAAATGTCGTCAAACATTTACCCCATTTACAGATTTATTTTTGGCAAGACTTGTCAACACAACACATTAAGTCTTTGTATAACATGCATAGCCAACAGTATTTACCAAGGCAAACACGTGCTCACAAGCTAATCAGTATATATCATGTGTCTTAGGAGATGAACGATCAAACGTTAAAGAGAAAGCCTGACAAGAGGGTAGAAGATGGCTACGGCAGAAAAGGTGGAAGGTTACGTTCACAACGTCTCATCAGTTATGAAAGGTGGGTCACAAAACTTTTTCGACTTCCGATTACAACAAGAAAATGAAACAATACGGGGTGTGTGCTTTTCGCCAACTAAAAGAAAGTTGTTTGAAGATGTCAGTGCACAGCATTCTCCAGTGAAGATCTCAAAGTTTGTGCACCATAAAGATCCCGACTCGACCGACATCCTCATGGGCGATAGAGTTGTGCTCGAAGTTGCGCCAGATGTCTCATTCGAACGAACAGAACTCTTGCCAAAAGAATTGAACATCGGCATTTTAACCTCAATATCTACGGATCAGCTGGTCAACATCAAAGGCAGTATCATCAACCTTCAGGAGCCTGTTGTCTTGAACCAGCACACAAACAAACCACTGAAGAAAAGGGAGGTTGACCCACATGGGTCAATCAAAATCGTCCTGTGGGAAGACAACACTGATCAAGTTGAAGAAGGAGGTACATTCGACTTTCAGAATTTGCGCTTGAAGAAAAACAAATTTCACTGGCGAATGTTATGTCAACCCAGGGTCAAAGATTTCCCATCCAACCAACAACTGTTCATTCCAAAGTGCATTCCTGAAGAGCTCACATCCTCGACGGGTGTAATTTAAGGAATTCGGAACTACGGAATTCCGGAATCACGGAACTATGGAATTATGGAATTACGGAATTCGGAACTGCGGAATTACGGAACTGAGTCACAGGTATAAATTGCGGAACACAAACTCTCTGGAATTCTATCCAGTGAAATTGCAGTGGCTAAGCCATGACATGTTGTGGCATAGCTTCTTTCAAAACACAACTGGGTATAAATCTTGCTTTGCATCTTTTGGTATTATCAGAATAGATTCTGACAACGAAGTACACACAGTTATTGTTTTGGTGTCCTAGATTATCTAAAGATTCATCATAGACAAAATATTCAGTTATTTCTGTTTCAAATACTGTCTATATTTGCTTGCCTTAAGCATTAATCTTGTAGTTGTAGTGTACCCCATCTAATGTTAATGTACCCCATTAATGTTAGTATGTTATCTTGTAGTTGTAGTGAAGTTATGTTGCGAGAAATAGAAACCATTGTCTGTGTTTTTCGTATTTATACCTGGGTGTCTGTCTCAATACGATGTATCGGCCTTCAAAATACTACCAACAATTGAAAATTCAGTCTCTGTTGAATTTCCTTTCTGATTTGTTGCATAAAAGATCATATTAAATTTAGGAAAATAGGTTACCCCATTAGCGGCTTCCAAAATGGAATTCTGAAGTTTTATTAGGTACCTGGTTTTGAAGCCCACTACCAAATTGCGCAGAATTTTAAACAGATCTATCTTTTCGTCTCTTCAAATTCTTTAACATCATGTACCTATCAAAATCCAACGTGAAAT
>REGM01000164.1:534264-551411 GCA_004194415.1 Aurelia aurita
ATTTATCATCCAATCCTAAATACAATTCTACACAGCTACATTACAATTAAAACTACATTACGATTAAAATTAAAATACTTACAAGACATCATACAACAACTAAATTAAACTCATTGGAACTTTACAGGATTGCATTTAGGACTGAGTGACTAAGGAGGAGCTCTCTAAATAGGTTAACTAATCGAGAGAGAGCCCCCCCATAGAAACAAATAAAACTAATATAAACTAAATTTTATTAAAAAAAGTAAATCCAAAGTGTTACCAGATGCTTCATAAAGGAGACCAACAAGAACATTGAAGAAGACTTGTGGAAAAAATAGAAATAAAATTGCCAAAATTATGAATACGAGTCAATGATGTGAGTTTTCAGTTTAGATCGAAAGACTGCAACAGAGCTAGCAACGCGGATGAATAGCGGAAGAGTGTTCCAAAGTTTAGAACCAAAATATTGAATTGTTTGAAGACCATACAGTGTAGTATTTTTAAGAGTTTTGAAGAGATCACCTCTGGTGGCTTGACGAGTTCCAATCTTATGAACTGATGCGTTTGGCTGGAAATAATTGTGGAAATAAGAAGGAGATAACTTGTTGATTGCTTTATAAACAAAAGTCAAGATGTTCAAGTGCAGAGTATCCTCAAGTTTCAGGATTTTTAGAGACTGGAAGATTGGTGTGGAGGGAGCTAAGAATGGTTCAAATTTGATACAGCGTAGAACTTTCTTCTGTAATAGAAATAGTGGATTAAGGTAGGATTCAAAGGTAAGGCCCCATGCTGTAATGCCATAGTTGAGAAAAGAAGAAAACAGTGAGTTGTAGAGGCAGATAAGTGTTGGAAGTGGGCAATAATGCCGCACTTTAAAGAAAATGCCAGAAGTTCTAGAAAGTTTTTTACAAAGCTCAGTTGTGTGATATTTCCAAGAGAGATGCTCATCCATCAGTACTCCCAAAAATTTTACATACTGGGTTCTTTGGATATCCTGTTTACCAATTTTGAGCTTGACATTCCCTGTCAACTTCTTTTGAGGGGAGTGAAACAGTACAAAATTTGTTTTCCCAATGTTAAGAGCAAGTTTGTTTGAGTCAAGCCACAATTTTACTTTCTTTAGTTCTTTGTTGACTTTTCTTGTAAGCAATGTAAGATCATCAGATTCACAATAGATATTAGTGTCATCAGCAAAAAGGAAAAAAGAGAAGAATTTTGATGTGTTTGGTAGGTCATTGATATAAATAAGAAACAGGAGTGGACCAAGAACTGAACCTTGGGGAACACCACAAGATATGCCACGTAAAGATGAGGAGTGACCATTCACAGAAACAAACTGTTTACGGTTACTAAGGTAGGAATGAAACCAATTTAGAGCAGTCCCTCTGATGCCATAGTGTCCCATCTTTTTTAAGAGTATGTCATGGTTTACTGTATCAAAAGCCTTTTGGAGATCAATGAAGATACCACAGCCTACCCTGCTTTTGTCAAGTGATGACTTTATGGTTTCAGTCAAGCTAACTAGTGCATGGTCAGTTGAGTGACCAGTGCGAAAGCCAAATTGCATACAGAATAGAACTTCACAAACTTCAAGGAATTTATAGAGACGCTGGTGCATTATTTTTTCAAACAGTTTGCTAAAAACAGAAAGGAGAGAGATGGGTCTGTAGTTTGATGCCGTTGAGGCAATTCCTTTCTTAAAGATTGGCACTACCTTTGCAATTTTTAGGTTTTCAGGAAAGGTTCCTGAGACAAAAGATTCATTAATAAGAAGAGAAAGATCACTGGAGATAGGTGCAAGAAGAATTTTTAGTAGCTTGACAGGGATACTGTTTGGTCCACTTGATTTACCAAGTTTTAAAGACTGGATAAGAGAAGATATTTCATCAGCTGTACAAGGAGAAATAAAAAATGAATCTAAATTGGGATTGGATAGATAATCCATAGGAGATTTTGGAGTTCTTGGGATTTTCTTTGTGATACTACTAGCAACATTAGTAAAGTAGTTGTTGAATTCAGAGGCGATTTTGACAGGATCTGAAATTTTGGTGCCATCATCATTTTTTAGATATGAAATGGTTTCAATATTTCCAGGCCTTATACTTATAATGCCCTTTATTCCTTTATTAGGACAGTTATCAGAAATCCCACATGCTTATTTCTTGCACCAGTGTTCTCTGACTCTGTATGAGCAGCTTGGCCAAATCAAATATATATTTTCAAATAAATATCTTCTTTTATTTTGATTAATTCCCTTATTCCCAGACTGGAAAGTTTGCTTTGCGCCTTTAAATTTCTTCCGCCGTTCTAGCCTTAAAATTGTCGTAAAACAACCAAAGGCAACAATATGCCTATTATTGTTTGGCAACAGAAATACAGCGGCGCAATTTTTTAAATGAAGGAGAATCCTCCGCCTATTCTGCAAACTTTCCAATCTGGCCTTATTCTTTAGCGAGTTCGTGGGCTGGGCAGACAGGCATACATTAGAAGTGATAAAGAACGGAGGAGGACAGATAAACGGAACTACCAGAGTGTCCAAGCAAAGGTAAACAATTTACTTTCTTAGAAGTTGTTGCATTGGTAGGGTATTCACAGATATAAACATATAAACTAGCAATAACAATAGTCAGAGAGTGCTGCGTACTGGGTTTACTCACAAAAATTATTGTCAAAATGTTTACAAATGTGGTCAATTGCAACTTTGCAGGCAATGACTTCATGTAAGAATCCTCTAAATTCCCAAAATTATGAAACTCAAAAAATTGTTATAGTTGCGTGAAAAATTGGTTGGTAGATTGCTTTTTAATTAAGTCAATTGACCATGCATATAATGCTCTTTTTGCTACAACATTGCTACATAAGATATTAATATCATACTTTCTATCCTGCGCATGTGCTAATGTCTATGGTGTCCGCAGTGATATCATTGGACAGCCACAATTAGGTCTGCAAAATTTGATTACATTTTGATTACAGAACATTTTGATTACAAATAGACAAACAGACAAAATCCATTGCAAAGCTATTCTCAGCAAGAATTTTATGCTGCTTTGTAGCAAAAATGATAATTATTGAAAAAGTAAAATGTATTCCTGCTAGGGACTGAGCCACCAACCTTCAGTGGTGCAGTAAATTTTCATGAAGGTGTTGTGGCGCAGTGGTGTAATCCTCTGACTTTACAGCCAGAACAGTCAGGTGGATAGGGTTTGAGTCAAGTACAACCCCCAACAATCTCAAGTGTACAAAGGTAGTTTGCGTTTCTTTCTGACATTTATTCAGAAAGAAAGGCAAACTGCCTTTGTACACTTGAAGGATAATGAAAAATCTCAAAATAATGGCTCTTAGGTCAGATTTACGATGTTGCTTAAAAAGCATAGCTCTGAATAAGGCTTTCAACCTATCATTGTATACCCTTTAAGTATTAAGAACAACCATTTGATCTCCATAAAATGTATTTGGATCACTGACAAAAGAGATCAAAAAGAAAATTTTATGATAAGTTTGATAATCAATTTTTATTTATTTTTAAACAGGAGTACTTTTTTGGGACACCCAGGTATATGTAATATTACAGAATGATATAAAATGTTTAAAACTGTAAAATATATAACCAAAATATATTCAAAACAATGATGGTATCAGTGTAGTGGGACCGTGTTTTGCAACTTGTTACCATGTATACTAACATAATTTGGAAAGCCTTTCTTGTTGTGCAAAACTTGAAACTCCTTTGGAAA
Source organism: Aurelia aurita (assembly GCA_004194415.1). Lineage (NCBI taxonomy): Eukaryota > Metazoa > Cnidaria > Scyphozoa > Semaeostomeae > Ulmaridae > Aurelia > Aurelia aurita. Next base: position 537,984 of record REGM01000164.1, read on the forward strand.
TGCAAGGCTGTAGGAAAACATACAGAAGTATTTCTTTCATTTATCAAGGGGTATTTGCTATCTACCATCTTTGTGTAACAGTTGTTACAATTATTGTCACTACTTTAATTTTGAAGAACTCTCATTGAGTCAGATATCCAAGATTGAGGAATAATCTTATTTTCAGATAACAGCTCTAGAATTTGTACACGTAACTACTACAAATTCTCAGAGAAAGATAAGTACCATACATTTATTATTATGTTAAGCAATATATATAGTCATGGAAATAAACTTTTTAACCCTAATCCATATGGGGGGGGGGTGGAATCCACCCCCCCTCGAGGTTTTTCTTGCAGCGTTTTTCAACGACANTCAGATTTACGATGTTGCTTAAAAAGCATAGCTCTGAATAAGGCTTTCAACCTATCATTGTATACCCTTTAAGTATTAAGAACAACCATTTGATCTCCATAAAATGTATTTGGATCACTGACAAAAGAGATCAAAAAGAAAATTTTATGATAAGTTTGATAATCAATTTTTATTTATTTTTAAACAGGAGTACTTTTTTGGGACACCCAGGTATATGTAATATTACAGAATGATATAAAATGTTTAAAACTGTAAAATATCTAACCAAAATATATTCAAAACAATGATGGTATCAGTGTAGTGGGACCGTGTTTTGCAACTTGTTACCATGTATACTAACATAATTTGGAAAGCCTTTCTTGTTGTGCAAAACTTGAAACTCCTTTGGAAATGCAAGGCTGTAGGAAAACATACAGAAGTATTTCTTTCATTTATCAAGGGGTATTTGCTTATCTACCATCTTTGTGTAACAGTTGTTACAATTATTGTCACTACTTTAATTTTGAAGAACTCTCACTGAGTCAGATATCCAAGATTGAGGAATAATCTTATTTTCAGATAACAGCTCTAGAATTTGTACACGTAACTACTACAAATTCTCAGAGAAAGATAAGTACCATACATTTATTATTTTGTTAAGCAATATATATATAGTCATGGAAATAAACTTTTTAACAGGAATTGCAGAAATTGAAGATGAATACTGTTTAGCATGCTTTTTAATATATTGCAATGAATATTATTTGAGGCACTTCCATGATTTGATGAATAATTTATTAAGGTACATCCATCTTTGGAAGACAATAATGTGAAGGTATTAGAAATATCACAAAGTCAATAGCAATGTCAAAGATTAATTGCCTGCTTTCTTTAGAACCACTAAAACAATGAGAAATATAAAGTACAAGGCATTGTGCAATTTATAGCAATGATAGTTTTATAGCTGCTGGTGTTATCTACTGCTTTTTCAAAATAAGCTGAACCTGCTAAAAGATCTGTATGAAAGTTGTCACTGCAAATTATCAGATAAGATGTGAAAGAGCAGAACTGAGAATTAAGACCAGTGAACAAACTTATAATTGGCCAACAATCAAAGTGGCACCACCTGAATAGATTATGAAATTTATCTGTCATCCACTGTATAACAATACAAACATTTCAAAGGGTTAACTCATTGGGATAGAGTATGTGACCATAAATATTTCAGTACTATTAGCAAAAATAATTAATAAGTCTGTATCTTAACTATGAACTCCAGTCTTAGCTTACTCAATTCATTGCGCACACTTTCGGATCTGTTTGCTAATAACTAGTTTTTTCCTAGTTTGATAAGTGGTTAAAAAAGACTGGCCTTCCAGCAGTTGCATTGACCCTGCACAAAGACAGAGATGGACAGCTCCATGTCAAGTTTTTGGGTAAGTTAAAATTTGTGTTGAAGCTCTGCTTAAATATTGTGCTTAGATGGAAAACTAGAGAATAGAATTTACCTGGCAAGCTTGCCATTATTATCATTTCCTCTTTCTTTTGAGAATACACTCAAACATGGCCATTTTCCAATTTGATTTCCTGTTTTTTTTCTCCTAGGAGCTCCAGCTTTTGCAGAATTTGCTTGCAATGAAGTTGTCAAGGATCAATTTATGAAAATTGCAATGAATATCATGCAGGAGCGGAACTTAAATGTGTCTGGTGTTCAATCAAATCAAAGCCAAGGTTATACTATTTCATGTCTTTTTTAACACTTGCTAAACTGTTTAGACTTTTATAGTGGTATCTTATTTCCACAGTACAGGTCCTGCATAAATTAACATGACAGGAATTGTCAAGATTTCTTCACAATCTGATCAGAATTCTTGAGTACAGTGAAACTCGCATAAGTCGGACTCACATAAGTCAGATATTTGCATAAGTCGGACAAATATGGAGATACAAAAGTCCCATAAGCATCTTTCTTTTAAAATTCCTTCTCATAAGTCTAATTTTGTGTAAGTCGGATAGTTTTCCCTGGTCCGAAGCCATCCAACTTATGCGAGTTTGACTGTATCCTGAAAGACTGTAAAAATATCTGGGCAAAACTCTTCAGAAACTAAAAATATCATCAAGAATTATTGAGAATTCTTAAACAGTAAAAAAGTGTTAATATGCGCATAGGCCTGTGCTGCAGTTCTTGTTGCCCTTGAAAACTACATAATCTTTAACCAAAGACTTTTCATTTGTTTTAAAAGAATGCCTCTGACTTGGTACAAATATTTCAAATTATAGAATTTTTTAATGATAATACTTTCGGTGAATTTAGTGATTTAATTATGAACAATAAGACCATGTTATTTATTGGAGTACATTTCTATTCACAAACAACTTGGATCAACCTATATACAGTAAATCCCCGCGTATAAGAACCTACAGTACTTTTTTGAGAGCCAGGCTGAATTAGGTTCTTATTTTAAAGGCATTTATGTTAATTTCAGGGTTAAAGGTTCTTATTTGAAGGGTCCCGTCTGTAAACCTTTTAGGGGTCATCACCAATAGATTTTCAGCCCTGTTATTTGTTTTTGCAATGTTATCAAGGATCTAATAACTAATTCTAAGCTTACAAATAGCAGAGGAGGATGTTCAGATTTGAACAGCCACCTGGGACAAAAACGAACTTAATAAGAAAATTGAAAATAAATTTTATTGCCCTTATCACAAGAACATATTTTTCCATCAAACTGAAACAGGTTCTTAATTATATGGTGCATAATTTAAGAAAAGCAGCCTGTAGGTTCTTATTTTTGTAGGTTCTTATATGCGGGGATTTACTGTAGGTACAAAAACAAGTGTCAAAACCTGTGCTGCGTACTGTTTCTAGCTCATGTGGAAAGACAAGCACCGTTGACACACTGCCACATGTGGCAGCTATCACCAGTATCACTTATAAAAACAATAAAGTCCTGCCTTCAAGAAACCTACCTTTTCACCTTGGCCTATTGTTCTCCCTTTTTTATTGTTCTTTCAAAAGTTCAGGGTATGTGTTTCTTATAATGTGGTTTCTTAAAGGTGGGACTTTACTGTAGGTATCAAGAATTTTCAGAATTGGTTTGTAGTTAAGTAGATTATCATTAAAATCTTATTCTGTTAGTTACCTGATGGCATATATTTCGCTTCTTCAGTTATGCATCCATTTGTGGTTGAGACTTTCAAAAGGTATGACCTCCAAGTACTGAAGGATCAGTTTACAATCAACGACAAGCGGAAGCTGATAACACAGGCTGTTCTAGGAAATGGTAAATAGAAATAATTTAGATTCAAAGTATTTAACATTTGATAGTGAAGTTCGATTTGGTACAGTATTATCTCAATAAAGATATCGTTTTTATCTTTATGCTGTTTGTCTGCTTAATACATGTATGTAGGTAGCATTCATTATTTCTGCTTTAGGACTGGCTGTGAAGCCACACAAATCAAAACACTGAGAAATGAGAAATGGTAAAGCCAGCAGACCTTCAACAACGCTGCACAAAGAAATTTTTCTTTTTCATGTGACAAAAACATGTCTTGTTACAATTATTATCAATTATTAACTTTGTTCAAGTGGCAACAATATTTAGCATAAACTTATGATTGGGGACACTGTAAATTATAAAAAAAACTTGATAAAAATTTGCAGATGAATTTTGAAGTTAGATGAAAAAAAAACAATAATCAGTTTGGTAACATTGTTCACAAAACTTACAATTGCAACGTTCAGTTATGATGACAGTTAAACAATCCTCCAACCTTCCAATATTTCTTTTAAAGGTTTTCGGGCTTTCATTGTTTCTAATCTGTGTAGTAACAGCTGAATTCCGCAGTTCATATCGTTTAGTTAGTCTTTCGATTATGAAAAAGCTTTGATCCAATTTTGTGCTTGCTGTTAGAACGCCAATAAGAATATTAATGTCCTGTTGACGTTTGTCGTATAATGTTTGAAGATTAGCCTTTTCCATTGCTTCACGTGGGCTTTATTAATGTACATTTTAACAATTTTTATTTTACATTAAGTAATGCTAAAGTCGTATGTGCATTGACCTCGACATTGTTATTTCAATTTTTGAGGTTATCTACTAATTCCACCCTTCAATGCAGTTCGATGATACAAAACAGACTGTGGTTAAGAAAACAGTAGGTTTCCTTTTTCAAAGTATAATAGCACAATGAGATGAAGGTAGTACGAAAAAGCCTTTTATGACGAACTTGTGAAGCAGAGATAATTATTTAAGCTTGAAAACGCTTGCTATCTATCCATAGATAAAATATTGCATATTTTGCAGATGAAGTGAAAAAGAAAATGTGGCAGGAAGAGCTTCGACCATCATGGTGGCCAGAACATGTACCGTTCTGCTCGCCTAACGCTGCTACCAAAGATTGCAGCCGACCACGAGTTGCCGTTTTGGACATCATAATCGAGGCGTGCTACATATGTGTCATGACAGAAAGTCAGGGAGCAGACCATGTGCCCGTGCAGTCCGAAGATAGCGATGATGGAGAAGGTCGAGGTGAAAGAAGTGGGGTAGGGAATAATGTTGGTGATTTGGAGAATGGTGGAGTTAATGTAGGGGAAAGAGACGGGGTGCAGAGAGCAGGGAGTGAAGGTGGTGCGGAGAGTGGAGGTCGAAGTGAAAACAGTGGGGTGCAAGGAAGGAATAATGTTGGTGATTTGGAGAATGGTGGAGTTAATGTAGGGGAAAGAGACGGGGTGCAGAGAGCAGGGAGCGAAGGTGGTGCGGAGAGTGGAGGTCGAAGTGAAAACAGTGGGGTGCAAGGAAGGAGTAATGCTGGCGATTTTGAGAATGGTGGAGTTTATTTAAGGGAAAGAGACGAGGTGCAGAGAGAAGGGAGTGAAGGTGATGCAGAGAATGGAGAAGGTCGAGGTGAAAGCAGTGGAGTACAGGGAAGGAGTGATGTTGGTGATTTTGAGAATGGTGGCGTTAATGTAGGGGAAAGAGACGGGGTACAGATAGTAGGAACTGAAGGTGATGCAGAGAATGAAGAAGGTCGAGGTGAAAGCAGTGGAAAACAGGGAAGGAGTGATGTTGGTGATAGAAGGAAGAAGAGGAAGGAAGTTCAAACGAGGAGTAAAAAGGCTAAACAGGGTAAAAGTGGAAAAAGAAAAAAAATCGAAGGAAGTGAACGAGTCCAGAAGCTATCTGCAGTGGAAAAATGTCACTTGGAATATCAGCAGGAGGCAACTACGGTATGTTGTTTTTGCTCTTGAAAGCCATTATGTTGAGAAAAGAAACATATTGACATTTACCGTGGGACCCAAAAACACAAACCCAAAAACACCTCACGAGCTAGATTGCACCTTGCTTCCTCAAACCAAATTTTGAGTTGTCGGTGGTCTGAGCCATTTGTGATATGGCTGTTCAAACGAAATATGATGTTTCGACAATTTCCAACCAAATTTAGAAATGGCAACAGTTCTTCAACATGCACAAATCAACATTTAATAATGATACCAGTAAAACATTGGCCATTGCGTATGGTACCTTATAACATATCTGTCTTTAAATATATTTCAATGAAACAGCCTTTCATCGTTTGATAATGAGGTAAAACAAGAAGTGATTTCTTAATATCTTTTTCTTTATCAGAATTACACTTGGAATCCGAACCAGTGTGAAATGTTTTTGGAGGAGATCAGAGGATGCTCGAAATTATTGATGGATGAGTATTTGAAACTACTGCCTGCAGTATGTACACAGCCAATGGAATCCCAAGTTTCTGGACAGCAAGTACAGCATTGGTAACTATCAGATTTTAGAAGGTTTGGCCTCATATACTTCGGAGTGACAAGGAGGTTGAGGCTTTTGTCAAATCATAGTTGATAGTTGATAAATTACATTGACTGATTGACCACTTGTTGAGCAGCCAGCACAAAATTAATATCATTGAGCAGCTTTTGTAGACTGAATTGCAAAGAATAACACCAAGTTAACTTTTTAGACAAACTACTGGTTTGTGTTTAATTTTATATATTTACACAATATTTGTTCATTGTTTTGAAGTCTATGGATTGAAATAGAATAAAGCAACAGACGATAACGCAAAAGCTGTCAGTGAGAAAGTTTTTACCAAGATGCATTGCGTTCCAATTGCAAACCTCTAACAATTCTATGGGGATTTGATTAAAGAACGCAATGCCTCTGGCTAAAGGGTTCCTTGCCACCATGTTTTGTGTAATTGTCTGTTGTACCGCATTTTGCTTTATCTGTATTGTGACATATCNGTAGACTGAATTGCAAAGAATAACACCAAGTTAACTTTTTAGACAAACTACTGGTTTGTGTTTAATTTTATATATTTACACAATATTTGTTCATTGTTTTGAAGTCTATGGATTGAAATAGAATAAAGCAACAGACGATAACGCAAAAGCTGTCAGTGAGAAAGTTTTTACCAAGATGCATTGCGTTCCAATTGCAAACCTCTAACAATTCTATGGGGATTTGATTAAAGAACGCAATGCCTCTGGCTAAAGGGTTCCTTGCCACCATGTTTTGTGTAATTGTCTGTTGTACCGCATTTTGCTTTATCTGTATTGTGACATATCTTCTTCTTTTATTCTCATGGGTTATGGCGTATTTTTGAGCACGGTATTGTTTATTTCATTAAGGTACCGCCATTTAGCCCCGCAGCACCTACTGGAAGCTGGCAGAGAACCTATTAATGTAAAAGCTGATGGTACCTGCTTGTATCGATCGGCTTCTACTGCTCTGTTCGGGGATGAAAGGAATTGGTGCTGGGTTAAGCTAGCTGCATTGCGATATGGTATGCAGCATGAGGAGGAGGTTATGGAAAAGGTAATTTTTGTCGTAAGACTATTCATCAAAGTTCAGCGTAGTTACTGGGAAGTACATACGATTTGTCTCATCCCAAACTATCTCCTTCCTGCACGTATTCTCTAATTTGTAATGCTAAAAAATGAGCTTGTTTATATTGCAGTGTTACAGCTGTCAGTGAATTATAGAGGGCACATCAAATTGAAGTTGTAAGTAAAGAAAAACGATGTGTGGTTTATGTCACTGGGCAACTCTGACAGCTGCTGTCCTGTAAGTGCATGTTAGGACTGATGCAAAGATGTACAGACAAGGCATCGTTGCTCCAGCTGGATCAACTCAAATTGACAATATTAATTGAAAATGCAAACTCCTTCAAATTCGACTAGAAGCGAATAAGTTGATTCTGAAAAAATGGTGCCAAAAGTTATAGTGAGCTAGTAAACATTTTAATTGGGAGTGTGTTGCACATTAACGCTACGTTCACACGATACCGGCATAATTTGAAAACGGCAAAAAATGTGACAGTACCAAAGTTTAGCTAGTGTTCACACGATACCGGCACAATTTGAAAACGACAGAAAATTCGACGTTACCGATCTCGTTGCAATCTGTGCGACAAAAAGAGGCTGGATTTCGAAAGGCCTAAAGAATCAACCAGCCTCGTTTCGAAATCGTTTAAAACTGTTCCGTTTTCGAGTGTTCCTGCGATGCCGTTTTCAAACTGTGCCGGCAAAATGTGCCGTTTTCATGTGAACGAGAAGCCTATCTGTTCTTATGCCGTTTTCAAATTGTGCTGGTATCGTATGAATCTGGTATCTGGTATCGATTGCGAGAAAATTAATATTAATCAATGGATATATGTTATTCAATTTGCAGCTATTGAATATACAAGTCGATAGCGAACTCTTAAGTTACTCGATCACAACGGATGACATTGCGAATAGATTCGATCATTTGGAAAGTGGCAGCGAAAGGTTATTTAGATGCATGAGAGAAGAGATACTGCGCACAGCTAACACCTATAGATATGGGAGTAAGTGATGATGACGATAATTTTGAAATTATTTAGTTATTAATGGTTGGCTAAACAAGACGCATTCATGAAACTAAAAAATCAAACTTCTCCAGATTAATGTTATTATTTTAGTTTTTTTATTAAGATCTTGCTTCCAATTCTTATTCATTTATATATTACACAACTGAAGGGGGGTCCTATCCCAGTTTTGATGTTTTACAATATAATCACGTTATAATGTACTTTCAGGGACCGGCCGAGTAGGCATATATGCAAAGTACGTTATAACCAAGGTTAATGGTAAACCACGATATCAAGAGCATGTTAGAGCACCCATTGTGTTGAGCCAACAGGAGAATAATTATCAGCAGTTGAATGACAAAAATATGACTTTCTAAATCCCACAAAAACATGTTTTGCTTCTGGCTACAATAAAGCATGTCCTGTCTGTTGTTGTGTAGCCTGGGTGTCACCGAATCATTTAGCGGGTCAAAAAGGCTCCCACACAAATGTTCAGCGCAAAGTACATTATAACCAACGGAATTCGCCTCCTCAAGGGTCAAATAATTGGTACGTTATGACCCTAATTACGTCATAACTACATCATCCTATACTGCCTTTGCTACTTCTAACACTCTTACTCCGTCAAATCTTTGCATTTATATTCATGTTATTGTTTCTCAATTAAGTGCCTTTTCTTTTGCTGCACAGTATCGTCAAAACATTTTACACTGTTTTCTTGTAGCCTTGCTACATTTGTTCCTGATTGCCGGTGGACTAAACGTGAATGTTCACTCCTTCTCTACCAAAGAAGAGCTGACTCTGGTCATACGTCAAGGAACTGGAACCCCTGACATATTCTTAATGTGGGTCCCAACAACACTCGGTAGATCTGAAAATCATGTCGTTCCACTCGTGATACCAACTGAGTCAGACGCTAACGACAGTGCCAACCATTGTGCTCTTGGACAGTTCTGTGTGAAAAATTTCAATGGAGATAGGGGAGCTGAGCAAGTTCGCTGTGAATTTTGTTTGAGGTTGTTTCATACATACTGTGCTGCAGTCATCGATGAATATAATCCTAACCATTGGCGTTGTTTTTGCCATTACAAAGTTGACACCTTGAGCAGGTACGAGTGCCGCGTGAATCTATTAACAAATAATTGCCAAATAAACTCAATTGGATTTACAGAAAACTTGTTTCCTTTTAAATTGTGAGTTAGGGTAGCCATAGCATAGTATGAATGAAACTACCGGGTGAGTAAAAAAAGTTTCTGCATTTGGAGAATCACGAAAACTCGCAAATTAGATTAATATTGAATTTTTCTTTTTGAGATGTCGTGTCTAAGGTCCAATTTGATTTTAGAGATATGAATGATACTATAACACTTTCTGAAGTTTTATTAGGTACCTTGTTTTGCACAAGATATTAAGCAGATCCATCTCTTTGTCCATTAAAATACTTCAACGTGGTTGATTATGCCAAAAATTGATATAATGATCATGCTCTAGTTGAATAAAAATTGAGCATCTTGGGCAAGATTTATAATGTCTTCTAAGGTCTCTAAATATGGGTTGTTCCACCTATAATTTCAGAGTCCCGGATAATTTAGCATAATTGTTGTTATTCCTTGGGATGATTTTAAGAACTCTTAATTTCCTGATATGTTAATTTCCTTGATACTTTGAAGGGTTTTGCTAAGGCATTTAGGGATCACTAGATTTCTTTGTTTATGATGATCATTAGCTTTCAAACACGTAGCCTATTTTTATGACTTACTTTCTACCTCGTGAGATCAAACGTTTTAATAGAACATTTCCTTTTCTCTGTAGTCTATCTGCATTCAGATCCAGCATTCTTTTAACTCGAATGCTAGAGTCAAACGAAGGTGAAATTATGGTACGTAGCTGTAAGATAATCTTTTATAGAGAATGTGCATTAGTAAATAGGCTTGTCTATAAACACTCGGACACAGCATTGTTTCTTTGGCTATCCATTGTTCGCGGAGCGTGGCCAACGATGATTTCAATGACATATTTTTTAGATTTTCTTGTTCCTTCCAAATGCTAGCTTCAAGCCTTAAACAAACTCTTTTTGTGATGTCAAGATTTTTATTGAGAAACATATTTTGATGTTTTGAAAGAGAAGCATTTAATGCATTTCACGTTGAAACATGTTTGTCTCTTCAAAACCTACGCCATGTCACGCATCGTTTTGTTTTCCCAAATGATTAAACTGTACTAAAAGTTTTTCATACCTTCTAGAAATTCATCAATGCTATTGCAAAAGGTGTCATTTATTCTCCACGAATCTGGCTCTTTCGGGTACAGAAATGGAGCGCCCTACGACGGATGAGCCGTAATATTTGGATGCTGAATGACGAAACGGTGGGAATGATAGGCTGTTTCTTTTCATTTTTCTACAATTTCTTTCCAAAAATTGCAGTTCATTCGATCATCTGCAAATTGTAGGAGACAGTATGATATTTAGTTCTACAGAAAATTTAGTTATCATGATTTTAAAATACCCTTCCTTCAAAGGCTATTTAGGAACCCCAGCAAGACCGTAGAATCACGAAAATAACTTAAGCCGATAGATCGTTTCCTTGTTTACCAAAGCTTGTCTGAGAATTTTGATATAATATCCAATTTTCAAGTTATAGCTTCCGCAATAATTGCATTAAGTTTCTTAGCCCTCAAGGCAGCTTTGTTCGGTCTAAAATCCAGACCAGTAGATTGTCAAAAAAACGCAGACACTCTTTGGTAGCTACATGCATTATCTTCCACTGTGCCAAATTTCTCATCATTTGATTGGTCCTGGGGGTCCTAAATAGAAACTTTGTACCTACTTCAAGAGCATTTTTCAGTTCCGAGAAAGCTGGCTTTTAGTAAAGGCTCTTAAAAACGTGACTTGCAATGCTGATCAGACCACAATAAACTGGGTCAAGGCCATTAGCAACATGAAGCGTGTGACTAAGCACTAATGTCAATAAATCGAAATAACGCGGCGAAAGTTGACATCCCACAGGTGGATTAACACGCAATCCTTTCATCTTGAAGGTCAAGTGATTATCGTTAATCCCTTCCTATTTAGGAACAAATCTGTACTGTAACTTTTAGTTTCTTATCTTTAACTAAGAATTATCGTTACTTCCAGTGCTTAGATATTGACTGGGAGGGTTTCAAATTGTAGCTTCGACCCTGCATTATTGATAAAAGGAAACAATTGAAAATGATACTTTTGGTCATATTAACCAGGGCAGTAACCTTAAAATGCAATTTTCCCTGAATTTTTAAGACAAATATGTCCAACGTTCCAATGGTTCACACTTTATACGTGGCCGGGTTTCAATACCAATTCATGAAATCGACAAGTTTTGTTTGCTTTTCGCAAACTATAGCATATAACATGGAACATGGTGGATTACCCAATAAAGTATATCAAATTTCATGGTCTTCCCATATTTAGATTTTCCTAGACTTTTGATATGCTATTTCGTAGTAATAGAAGCATGGTTTGCCGCAGAAAAAAATTATGTTGCAATTTGTTCTAGGTCTAAATCTAGATTTACTGGACTATATCTATATATCTTTCTTTGGAGTATTTTGTAGTCTTTTGCACTTATATTATCAACTGATCATCGTTGCTCTTTCAGGGAGAGGTACTCTCAGACTACAGCCAGCACCGCAGTGCCCGAGTTGCAAAATTTAGAAATATGGACATAGCCAGAAGAGTAACGTTGATCAGTAGTGTGTTAACGCCAGAGGTATGTAGCTAATTTTCGGAGTTATGCCACATTCACATTGCACAGTTAAAATTAGTTTAATTACTTCAGGCTAAAAGCAACCTACAGTATCCCTGCAGTCGACCTTCCAAACCAGTTCCAAACATGTGTAAACAAGCCAGATCGACTTGAGACCCGTTCATACCTCGTTCAGTCAAGATTAATTTAACCTCTTTTACTGGCCTAAAGCCTCCTTCTAATCTTGTTTACTTTAAACTAGGTTAAAATATACGCTCTGGATGTGGTTTTCTTTATTCTTTATGCAAGAAAATTTTGATGACCATTAGAGATAATGTCGTACAGTCTTACACTTCTAAATGAAACCTTAAATTCAAGGATATTTCTAGGGGGAACCTTTTAACATGATTAAAATACTTTTCATACTTCTGAATGTTTTATGTTTAATAAGCTATCATAAAGTAAGATTTCTACTTATAGTTTGTATGATCAAAATTTGATCAACCCTTATTTTATCTTCACCAGATAATTGCATTTCTCATCCATAAAGAAAACAACATCCCTCTTGTGCACTCGAGAAGATTGGTGATTGAAGACCCTAGGTTGATAGATGGAGAGGAAAATGACTGATTTAGATGGTTTGAATGGAAGAGAGCATCTATATGTGGCAATTATTTTGAAAGTAGATTGGGTGGGGCTGTTTTGAAAGCTAATTTACAGAGAAACTGTTTCTTTAAATTGCACGACATTTGCATACCACTGTTTACAATTTCAAGTTCCAATTATAACGAACCATGACCAATATCAGCAGCAATACTTCTGTGACGGTTCTGTATCGTTGGTAATGGTTAGGACTGTGTCCGTCTGTCTTTGTAACTGTGACTTTTAAGAGCTTCTGGTGCTCCACGATTACTCTAATATGGTACTTAGTATCAATCAATAAAATCTCCTGGGACCTAAATAGAGTCTTTGAACTAATTAAAAAGGAGAAATCTTGAAATTAGACGCATCATCACTTTCTGGAGATATTTCAAGGACCTCCAAGTACATCAATGTAGATAACTTTATGTAACTTCATTCCATCTGTGCACAATGTAACTTAGGATCTGCATCGGTCTCCTGTTAAAAAATAGGTACCCTAGGTTCCGACTCCTTTATTTTATTTTCGAGTTTCAGAGACTTCCAAAGTAACAGATACTACGAAAGGAGGTCGAATTTCAAGCTAAATCTTCTGTAAAGATCAAACTTTTACCGAGACAATTGATTAATGATTTTGTTCATGAAATAACCAATTAGAATTATTTAACATGACATACTTTGTGTTGAACTGTTCTTAGCTGTCTGATTGTGAGGCGTGCAAAGAAATTAATTTTGGTTCAGGAAAATCTTTGGATTGAGGACCTGAACACTAGTAGGGATGCCTGATACTTCTTTATGAGATACTTCTTGATGACATATTGTTTCATTTCATTTGTTCCATTTGTTTTCGTAACATTTAGCGATTGTGAATGCCTCT
>REGM01000164.1:565429-591248 GCA_004194415.1 Aurelia aurita
GTCAGTGGTGTCAGTGTTTTCGATTTTTCACCTGTGCCAAATTCGAAAACACTGTATTGAAAAACACTGAGATCAAAGAAAAAGGCCTAATTAAAGAAAAACGGTCTCACATAGTCAATAGAATGACAGAACTATGCCACAAATATCTTAAATAAGAATACTTCTGTTTGTCAGTGGTGTCAGTGTTTTCGATTTTTCACCTATGCCAAATTCGAAAACACTGACAGCACTGACACATGATTAGTGTCAGTGGTGTCAGTGGTGTCAGTAGTGTCAGTGTTTTCGACCTGGCCGTAATTTCCTGCTAAATTGAATGAATATTTTTGTTCAACAGATAACAGGGTTCATGCCCAGTTCCCTTATCCTTAAATTTTGCAACTACATCTTCATATCAAGTCTTCACTATGGCTAGCAGATATGAAGGGTCTTAGCCCTCCTTAAAAATTGAGATTTTATGAAGATAATGACCAACCTCGTACCCAGAGTTAGTTCGCTGCTCTACCTCTACTCTGGAATACAAGTGGGTGTTCTGCATTTTGATAGGGTTATTCGAAAACGATAGAAAATATAAACAATTTCTCAAAAAACTTACTAATTATTTAAATAAGAGCTACACAATTTAGTCGCCAAGCAACAACCAACACCATGTTACTTTGTTTGGAATCGTGGGCGCATAATTAGCGTCGCCTGGCCAACCACAAAATTCATAATGGTTGCTAATCCACCCTAATTTTCGACGAATTTGTGCATGTGTACTAGGGTGTTAATTCGGCTTAGCGATTAGCTTATGACGTATAAAAACTCGGTTGATGATCTTTAGTATGCACCAAAACCTATCTCCTTCACAGCATAAATTTAGAGACCATCCTCCGCAATCTAATTGACGACGGCAACATTGACGACAGTTTGTCGTACCATCGTATGAGGAAGGAAGAAGGAACAAAACGACGAAGATTTGACGACTTCACGACTTTGTCGTTGTTTGAGCAGGTGATGTGACAAAAATTACAAGGATAAATATAACAGCGAAGAAAGCAAAGGGTGATTACCAAATCAACGAAATAACAATGTAGGAGTGTCCGTACTAAATTTTGAATTGTTCTAAGCTTGGGACGTACTAAGGAATTGTTCTAAGCTGGAATAAGGGTGTCCTGGGTGTACTTATAAACAATTAATAAGCGGGGGGGGGACGTTTATTCTGGACTCTAGAGTATATGTTCTTTTACTAGAAATTAGTTTATAAGAAAGTTTAACCATGGTCAATATGATTTAACGGCCGAAATTTTAAGAAACTCTGGTCCCAAGTTCGCAAAGAGCTAAGAANTAGGATGTTCAATACATATACTGTATCAGATCAGTGTATACATCTATTTGAAAAACTGAATACATGTTAAAAAATCGGTTTAAAAATCTGTATCCCCTACTGGCGTTCTTAGATCATGGCACCGCATGTTTCTGTCTTTTAAAATGCAATCAAGCAGGTTGGTGATTTATCCTGGATGGACACTCAATACAAATTCTTCCACTAACCCAAGTGAATATCCTTTATAACACAAACAATTCTGTTAATCTATTTTATATAATTTATCAAACCTGTCTATTCCAGTTCTCCAAAGCTGTTTCTGTAAATGGATAAAATAACAAAATGCTTATACTGCTAACAAAATATCTGCAATATCTGCTACAGTTTGGCGAGAACTATCCACTCTGAACATTTCTTCAAAAGCATGAGATAACAGTGCCTATAAAATTTGGAAAATTTACTGCTAAATCTATTGCAGTACGTAATTTCCTGCTAAATTGAATGAATATTTTTGTTCAACAGATAACAGGGTTCATGCCCAGTTCCATTATCCTTAAATTTTGCAACTACATCTTCATATCAAGTCTTCACTATGGCTACCAGATATGAAGGGTCTTAGCCCTCCTTAAAAATTGAGATTTTATGAAGATAATGACCAACCTCGTACCCAGAGTTAGTTCGCTGCTCTACCTCTACTCTGGAATACAAGTGGGTGTTCTGCATTTTGATAGGGTTATTCGAAAACGATAGAAAATATAAACAATTTCTCAAAAAAATTACTAATTATTTAAATAAGAGCTACACAATTTAGTCGCCAAGCAACAACCAACACCATGTTACTTTGTTTGGAATCGTGGTCGCATAATTAGCGTTGCCTGGCCAACCACAAAATTCATAATGGTTGCTAATCCACCCTAATTTTTGACGAATTTGTGCATGTGTACTAGGGTGTTAATTCGGCTTAGCGATTAGCTTATGACGTATAAAAACTCTGGGAACGAGGTTGGATCATGGCAAAAATTCAATGCTTTTGAAATAAATTAATGTGAACTGACATACCTTCAAAAGAATCTGCTGCAGTTAATCCATCTAAGTCATCCCAAGCCTCGACTATTCTCCTGCAAACCTCTACATGCAAACATTCTTTGTAGTTCTCTGTAAACAGTTGTCTGAACTCTATAAGCACACGAGAAAAAAAACGTGATATATTCTGTGAAAAGAAAGGAACACATTTTCTTCACTAATAGATAAATGTTTAGTGATACCAACAGCCATCATTGACGCCCTACAGTGATATGGAATGAAGCAAGATCTAGCAGACATGTTTTTGGTCGAAATACGGCAAATATTTTTGAGCGTGGAACCAAATCTACAAATAAAAACCTCAGTCTAAAACTAAAACAAAGAAAATCATGTATAATTACCATCATATTGCTGAAGAATTTCACTTGCCAGCCCTCTGATAAAGTCTTGCAAGGCATTTGAGCAACTACAGCTATATAACCAACATACGGTATTGATGAACTTTACTGGGGTTCTTTTCACTATACAAAACTTCCTTAACTTGGGGAGAAATAAGAACAATCAATAGGGAAAGCACAACAAGTAAAACATGTCATTAAGCGTTATTAAGCCCCAGGGGGCGTATTTGATTTCTGAGGCTACAGAGGGGGGCTTCATATGGGGGCCTATTAAAAATTTTGGCTTGGAAAGGAGGGACTTATTAGGGAGGGGGCTTCATAGAGAGGGAGGCTAAATAAGGCTTTTACGGGATTAGAAACACATGATGAAAATACAGTTGAACCTCAATAACTCCAACACCAAAGGGGATCAAAATCTGTTTGCATTGTTCGTAGTTTGAGTTAGAGGTGCTCAAAAACAAAATTTAGTTTTCAGTCCATTCATATAATTAGAGTGAATTGCGCTATATGTAGCATGCACTTAAAAACATCACAGAGCTAATAACTTTCAGAAAGAACAGGAGTAAAAGAAGAGGTCAGTTTTCCACATGAAATACTAAAAAGATCAAGTAAGCATATGGTGACATTTTTTCAATTGTGAGTGCTCATTCATTCTGTGATAAAACAAAATGTGGCTTGATAAACACTGCATGTTTTTCCTGACTCACTCAGTGTATTTTGAAGTTATCTATATTTATACATTTATCTACCGGGTGTCCCAAAAAATATATACAGATTTGGTCGACCCTAGCTTTGAGAATTTAGCGTGAATCAAGTCGAAAACATTTTTAAAACATACCTCAATGGTCAGCTTGAACATAGATGCCTTGTTTTTTTAGATTGGTGCTCTGAGAGTTGAAATATTAATCTTCAAAGGACAAATTTGCCTCCACCTCCAAACCAGAGCTTTGGCGTTTTGGCCTAAGCAAATTCTTGCAGCACAGTGAATAAGTCAACAATAGACTTGAAAGAATGTGAAAGAAGAGGAGAATAATTAAAACCTGCACAACAGATGCGTTTTACGAAATATGATTTACATGACATTTATTATCAAGGGAGCTCCGAAGTAAACTTTGTGAAATAAATTGTTGACATTAAAATGAATGAAATTTACTTTGGAAGTCCCTTGATGATAAATGTCACGTAAATGATATTTTGTAAAATGCATCTGTTGTGCCGTTTTTAATTTTTCTCCTCTTGTTTCACATTTTCTCAAGTCTACTGTTGATTTATTCACTGTGCTGCAAGAATTTGCTTAGGCCAAAACGCCAAAGCTCTGGTTTGGAGGTGGAGGCAAATTTGTCCTTTGAAGATTAATATTTCAACTCTCAGAGCACCAATATAAAAAAACAAGGTATATGTTCAAGCTGACCATGGAGGTATGTTTTAAAAATGTTTTTGACTTGATTTATGCTAAATTCTCATCGCTAGAGTTGACCAAATCTGTATACTTTTTTTGGAACAACCGGTATGAAGTAAGTAAATAATACCACTTAACACGAGATTCATGGTCCTTTGTAAAGCAGGTATTTAAATTGATGGGCTGCCATGCCTGAAAAGTTAAAGGTGAAAAATGAAACAAAATACAATTATATACATGTAATCACCTTTAAGGACTTTCTCTCTATATCAAAATCTTGTATAAGGATTTCTGTTTTCCCATCAACAATCATAATTGATTGAGCATAGAGCAGCTGAAACACATATGAATCTTCTACTGCACCAATCTGAAAAAGGACAAATGTTGTTGTTGTTGTAGATTTATTTTAATTCGATTTAACACTGTAGCTAACAATATATACACATATATATACATACATATATACAGAGTTAACTAATCAAAATCGAATATGTATACGGAAGACAAATTAAATATTTTTATAAATTTTAATGGCACTGGTAAAACTAGGTCAAAACGTTAAATTGCACTGACAGGCAAGCACTGACAGGCACTACATTTGCAAGTCGGTCCGTCCCATTGTTTTATTAGATTCTTGAAAATTTTCAAATTTTCTGCAGATTTTAGCTCGTTTGGTAGGCCATTCCAAATCTGTGGCCCAATAGACATTAGACTGTTGGACCCAAATGTTGTTTGATTAGGCCTAACATGGGCTAAGTTATTTGGATTTCTTAATGAATAATTTGAAGACCGTAATTTAAATATGTTCTGCATAAAAGGTGGGTTTAACTGTTTCACTGTTTTGAATATTTCAATGCAAAGGATTCTTTGTCGAGTAATAAGCATCGCGCATTTATCTGACTTCAAGAGCAACTCGTCGTAGGAACTGGTATGATCATTATAGAGAAATCTTAAAGCGCGTTCTTGTAACTGTTCAATTTTCTGTAATGATCTGGAAGATGAAAAATACCATACCAAAGGACAGTAATTAAAATTAGAATATACAAAGCTCTGAACAAGAATCTTTTTCTCTTTAAAGCCAATAAAAGTCTTTAATCTTTTAAGAACATTCAATTGCGTGGCAGCTTTTTTGCAAAGATTAGAAATGTGTGGGTTGAAATCCAGTTTATTATCCAACGTAACACCTAGAAGTTTCACGGTCTCCTCAGATTTTATCATTTTGCCATTAATGTTAATCTGTTCTCCACTGGTATCTGTCCGGTCTTTCCTGAGCAATATAGCATGGAATTTTTCAGGGTTGGTGATCATTAATTCAAACTATCTCATGTTTTTTTGTAATGCCCGACTTAAATACTGTTTGGATCAGCCAGATTCCTTGCCTTAAAATATGTGTGAACATGAATTGCTGTACTGTTTTCTTTAACAAAATTTTGCAGACATTGAAGAAAGTCTTGCTTACTTAGAGCAAAGTATTAGACAACTAGACTTCTTCTGAAAACAAAATTCTTTCATACAGTATATGTCAATAAGTCTTATCAGAGCCTGTTATTTACTCTTTATATTACTAAAATATGCAGGCAGCATGGGTTTACACTGCAGGCAGTCTTCAGTATCTACATCATAAGCTGGTAGGGGGCACAACGACTGAGAGAATTGTAAATCCTGGTAAAGGTAGATAGAAAATGTATTAATCGCATAATTTCCATTGCATTCCTAATAAGAAACTATCATATTGCTCCTTGTCCTGTCATTTGAACATACTGTACTACTGAGCACTTTGTAGAAAAGAATCCTGATTGGTATGAATAAACTATACATATACAGTACCATTGTATCTCTTGTTTCAGCATCTTGTACAGGGTTTTCTGGTAGCAGTGGCTCTACATCTATAACATTCATGTCAGCTGTATCATGTACCAATTCAAGATCGTCATCTAAAACCATAATCATTTCAGGAAACATTAGATATTATCATTAATGGGTGGATCAACCATTTTCATGCCAATTCCCTGTTTCACTTTTATTTAGTCAAAATTCCAAAGAAGAAAATATTAACCAATGATCATATATAATTTGTTATACAAAAACAAATTACAAACCATGAAACTTAACTGCAATCACAAGAAAGAAAACCAGTGAATAGGAAATACTTCCATGCAGTGAATTTTTAAAGGAGGAAATTTCCCAATAGATGAAGCAAGCATGAAACAATATCACAAGCTATTCTGAATACTTTTCTTTTCTTAACTTGAGCTTTATTGTTCCCTTGTCAAAATTGGATTGTTCAGTGGTGGATGTGGTTTCTTTCCCTGTCTCAGTACTTCACTTTTACACACTGTGCATGTGTCCATGGTCCTCTACAAGGTGATATCCGCGTTCTTGTCAACTTAGAGGTCATTGACAAAAGATTTTCGTATTTTGGATTTTGTCCGTTAGGGGGGAGGGGGTCTCACCTTGATCCGTTAAGATTGTCATTTTGGGGACAAAAATCCTGAAAAGACATAAAATTTATCCGTTAAGAAGGGGGGAGGGGGTTCAATCTTTACGGACAAAATCCGTTAACGGAAAAATTTTGTTGATGACCCCTTACTTGTGCACGTATCCCCCACAAGCATCACGCTATATGACTATTAAGTAAAATATGACAATCTACTCATAGGACTTTATTTTTGAAGCAGAGAGCTGGTGGACTATTTGCTAACTAAAATCTCCTGAGATCTCCTGCCCCCGGGGGGGCACTATGTATATTTTGGGTACTGGGGACGTGCCATCGGGAAGGGTATCGATTTTCACTATATTTTGGTATAAGGAACGGTATCGATTTTCACGATTTTGGTATAAGGAACGGTATCGATTTTCACGATTTTGTTTGGTATAAGGAACGGTATCGATTTTAGTGATTTTGGTATAAAGTACAAATAAATAGGCCATTTTTGAAATATTTGGTATAAAGTCGGGTATACTTTTTCAAAAATTTGGTATAAGGAACGGGTATGTTTTAGGAGCTTTGATGGCACGTCCCCAACCAAAATCTGGTAAAGTGCCCCCCCCCCCGGGCTCCTGCCTAAGATCTTCTGCCTGAGTAAGATCTCCTGCCTGGATTTTGCGGCCATTTTGCTAAGGCTTTCTCTCTCTCCTGCTCTAAAACACCGAAAAACGTTGTCAACAATTGAATAGAATAGAATGCCCTACCTTCACTACCTAGTTCTTCGCATTCTTCCTCTTCCTGCACCAATAATAGGCCTGATGATGATGATCTTGTATTCAATGACAATAATGGTTCAATCGTTTCCTCTTCTCCATCTTCAGGCCTTGAATTTTGTCCAGTAAATCTATCTCGGTTTACTCGCCTCTTCTTGCCCTTTCCACGAGGTCTTCTCCTGCCACACAAACGTGGTCCGGTGAAAGTGCTGTACCTTGGCAAGCCGTCCTGATGTGACAACACAGGCACATTCTGTCGTCGTTGAAGATGAACCAGATTTGGAGCTAGTAGTGGATCTTCATCATCACGACCGACCGCATGACTTCTTAGGCCTTCGTTATAAACAAGTTGACCCATACCAAGTTCTGGTCTTGCTCGTAACACACAAACGTTTTCATTACCAGCCTTGTCATCTTCCTCCTCCATTCCGCTTTTATACTACTAATTAGGCCTACTCACTGATCAGTGGGCCTACTATAGTAGTGGGCCTAACCAGCGCCATTTCCTGCCTGCCTCATTTCAACTTTAGTTTTCCCTAAACGAGACTAGCGTTGGTTGGTAGAAGACCAAATTCTGGCTTGTTTTATGCCTCATATTTGTTAATGAAAACTGAAACTGAAAACTGAGGTTGATGATGCTGGGTATCCATGGCTTCAGTGCAGCTGCTTCCTTATCCTTTGCAGCTTTATGAAGCAACTTACCGAGACTTTTGGCCTTGTGCCAAATATCGAGACTGTGTTGCAGGTCTCGAAGCCTTGGATGCTTTTCTACAAATATGAAATTTATTTCAAACATTTAAAAAAATTTTTGACCACAACTGCCAGACAGCAGCCGCAGGAGACATTCATAAAGTAAGTGTGCATAAATAAGACCAATTCACCCAGTCTTCCTATTTTGAGGGGGGAGGGGATCATATAAGAAGTAAGTCAAAACACAATCAAGTTTACAGATCTTACTTTATGAATGGCTTACTTTATACAAATCCAAAATTGAATGCAACAATATTAAAATTTTCATCTTAAATGAAATCAATATTTCAAGCTCAAGTACATACTGCAAATACAGTAAAAACAAGTACAAACCACTTTTGAAGAAAAAGGCTGATTTTGTTGAGCAATTGTATCCTCACATAAGAAACTTCCATAGGTTTTATTGTAAAACTACTGTAACAGGCTGTTTTGAAAAAGTTGTTTCTATTTTACAGGTTCTTACTGTACATAACTCTGAAACTGGCATTTCAGTTGGAAGCGCAATTGCTGATAAAATTGTGACCATGTGCTACATAGCTTCTGGAATGCCTCAAAGTTTTCTTTGAATTCTAAAACAATTATTTCTTTTTGGAATCATCTGCTTGTTAGCACTCAGATTTTCTCATTCAGAAGTGGAAATTAAACATTATTATATTTGCATGCACACAGAAAAAGTATCAGACATCACAAATATTTTCATGTTCAAATAGATAATTTGGTGTACTGAGGATCTTAAATTTTGGGAGAACGTTGCAAAACTCACTGAAAAGAGGAATTAGGTGGTATATTTACCTTGCAGCTCTTTTATCCTTTTGATAATTGAGCTGGATGCATCTGTCACAACTTCTGATACATCTATCTGAGACATCAAGCGCAACAAAAGTTGTCATAGGCCCTCCCTCGGCTTATTGTAATCTGCGTATGCATGCGTAAGTTAGGCATTTTACAACAAAATGCGTAAGACGATGTGGATCAATTTTTACTCTTTAACTGGACTCACTCACCACCAGACAAGAGCAAATAGCAAAGGATGACTAGGCTGTGCCTGGGGCTGGTAAATCGTAAAATGCGGGTATGAGGTAGATTTGTAAATTCAGTTCAATTCAGTTTTTATTTTAAACAGTTATGTCAGACTTTACTTGTTAAAATTCACCCAGACTGCAGTTGACCAGGTAGCCAGGCTTGTCCCAAGCTTATATTAACCCTTTCGAGGACCCTACACAATAAAAGACTTACCAACGGTTCCCCCAGGCTGATTTGCTGCTGATGAGTTATTGCAAGGCAGTGATTCTCTTTCCCGTTTGTAGGCATGATAAACAAACTGTGAACATCCCCGCAAGGTGCTTGGAAAACTCTGCTGATCCTGACAAATCAGTGTCGAAATTCCGTCCAAAAGAAATACTGCAAATTCGCTTTTCGTCAGTAGTTTCCCTCCATCCTCTCTTATACTCTCCTTAAGCCTGTTCCAGTTATCAAAGGTCGATTTGTGTAGATATATGACTTTCCTTTCTTTGTCGCGCTTCGGCCTTCCGCTGCGTGCGGCCATATTAATAAATGAACATCAGAAATTCAAGAACACAGGGTATCAAGGGTGTGTGATGTGCGCAAAGCATCGATGTTGACCAGGGCCCTTTAATTTTCAAACTGTTGATTCATTTTGACGGAAGTTAAACCTTCTTGGGGGGACAAACCATGATTTGAAGTTGTTGAGCTCATGCTTAGAGGAGTCTATTTCCTTTGCTTGAAGATTAATGGTGCTGCCAATATCAGTTGCCTTGTTCTTCCTCTCAACACAGAGTGAAAGTTTTCTACAGGATATTCACCAAAGGCAACCAGACATTTCCGAATCAAATCATACAATAAATGAGCTTCATCCTTCAAAAATCTCAACATGGACAAGACAATCAACATTGCTTTGTCATAGTGCCTCCTTCTAAATGTTGAAAGCATCACCCAACAGCACAACAAAACATGAACATACTGATCAACATTGTTACCCTTGAAGATTATAGAGTACATGCTCAGCACAACTGGAATATAATTATCCACTAGGTTCACCAGTGTGAGGTACTGGACAACCTTTGAGTTACTAAACACAGCAACGACTTCATTCCTAATCAATGTCCCCCCATCATGCGTTATCTCTAACAGCAATGAAATTCTACATGGCTTAAGTTTCTTTGCTAAAACAGCTTTTTTTCCAAACAGAGAACAATACATCTCTCTCAATATGGCATGAACTTTCAGCAAAACACATTCTCTAGAATTAAGACTGATGTGAAGAGGAGCTAGCATTGGGAGGATATGACATTCTACTTAATGACATACTACTTGGATTGGCATGTATGTATGTATGTATGTATGTATGTATGTATGTATATACAATTTCTTTAAAGTGAATGACAGGTCTAAGCTAACAGCTTGTTTACAGCCTGGTTCACAAATTAAAATAAAAAGTTAAAGAAAAAATTTACAAAGTTCAATTACGAGTAATATATGATAAAACATTATAAATCTACCTNTTTATGTATGTAGTTATGTATGTACAATTTCTTTAAAGTGAATGACAGGTCTAAGCTAACAGCTTGTTTACAGCCTGGTTCACAAATTAAAATAAAAAGTTAAAGAAAAAATTTACAAAGTTCAATTACGAGTAATATATGATAAAACATTATAAATCTACCTTAAACTGTAAAACCATATTTCAGATCAGACTGAGAAATAAATTTGTCCATAAAATGAGTCTTGCACTAATTGGCGCATAAAAACTGTGTAGGCCAATCACCAAGAAAAGGAATGTAGAACATATCAACATAGAGAGACAGCCCACTGCAAAGCATATGGTTTACAGCATTTTGAAGGTCAGCATGAGACTTTAAGGGCACTTCAATCAATCTATCAGTTTGCAATCATCCATCATTCTCAGTTTTCGTACTTCATTTTGCTGATAGTCATGGATCATTAGCCTATGTCTCTGTGCCTCAGGATCAAAATATTTGGCTATAATTCAGTCTGGCATGACCTATGTAAAAGTCTTTGAAAAGAGATGCATGTCCTCTTTTACGGCTTGCGGAAAAATGTTCTCGTCTGCAGGATTTTCACTTAATGGATTTAGGTTTGCATTCTTTTCTACAGCTTCAATGCCTGGGAAAACCTTAACTAGGAGAGTGGTCGTGTGTACGACCTGACTGAGTTTGAACTGTATCATCAGGTCGGTGTTTACAATGAATATTATTGTAATCATCAATAAACGTGACCAATAGTTGATTCTTAGTCATGGCATCTTCAAATAATGAATTGAGATTGCTTAGATAGGAACTGGCAGCTGCTTTTGTGGCAGTTTTCACAGTTCTAGGGTGTGCTGCAATTGCCAGATGTTTTAGAGAGGCTAATCCTTGCTCATTGATACCAAATTCTTGGAGTGTACGGGATAAGGAAACTTGAAAATAGTTTGCCTTTTGGGACTGTCCATACATCATGCAAAGCAAGTTTCTGTGGGTTCTTGTGAAATATCCCAAAAACTTCCTCTTTATTTTCAACAATGTCACTAATTGATTTCATGAACTCGAATACTTTATCAAGTTCGCCACCTTCGGATAGCTTCGCAACTGATTCAGGTGTTTCATAGCCAGCATACTGAAGAAGGTTTCTTAAAGATGCAGCTTTTTCTGGAAGAATATTCCACAAATGCTCCGGAACTTTCAGCATTGGTTTGATAGGTGGATCCTGTAGAAAATTAAGTAAAGTATAATGAAGTATACAGCACTGTTCATACAAATTCAACAAACTGGCACATCTTTCCGAAACAATGAGATTTGTTAAAAATGAAACCCGTCAGGCCAGGGATTTGCCATAAAATTAATTCTACAAGGAAAGTCTGCACACAAAGCTTATACAGTTCTTACCCTGTGCTTACCCTCATCATTGGTGGACAAATCATTAAAGGGTCCTGGTCAACATCCATGCATTGCCCCCTTTTGTCTTCCTTGTTTCCCTGTAATTAAGAGTTTCTGCCAGGCAGAAAAGATGGCGAATAGCTACTCAATACAGTAATCAAGTAAGGATTTGTAAGATTTCTATGGCCGGTTTTTATAAACTGTTTTAACTCATTAGGGTATCGTAGTTTCTTATTTTATTTAATTGCCCAGTGTAGTTTCTTTAAACGGTGATATCTTTGGTGAACTAAACGTTTTCTCATTTCTTATAACCGAGGTTAAATCTAATCATTAAACTTCGGCTATATCTAAAGAGGGGAATGGAATGGGGGAATCACCGGGGAATGGAATGGGGGAATGGAATGGCTCGGGGAATAGAAAAGTTATGCAGGATATAAAAGAGCCAAATATAGCATCGGATAGTACTGCTCTAGAGGTATCTTTCCACCAAGTAGCTAGTCAATAACTGTTATACTTTTGTTACAAATTAAGAAATAAAATGTTCATCTTCAAACAAAGGGGAATGGAATGGGGGAATGGCTTTTCGGGGAATAGCGAAACTACGGGGTAGAAATTGAATTGCAAGGTATCATTCGAAACCCCTTCTTCTCAGCTATCCAAATTTACCATTTTCGCATCGATACATTGGACTGTTACTCCATAAACGTACGGCAAAACCCAGATAACAGTTTCTTGCAGTTTCAAGAGAGGGATAATAGCCAATTAGCATCATTATAACGCATTCTTCTCACAGACAGATAACTAATTGAGATTGCCTTTTGTAGATCGCAGGCTAGATAAAAGAGAAGCCGTTGAAGGAGGAGCCAACGTACTCTTCCATTGTGGCGTTGCTGGGGGGCTTGGAAATGGCAAGAAACTGGACAAAATTTATGTGTCATACAGCAGTATCGCTTCCTGTCTGAATTCTGTCTTGGCGCCCCGGGGTGGGTACTTCACTATCCAGTCATACGGGGATGTGCGCCAGTTTTGGGGTAGTTTTTGGCAAGAAAATTCTGGGAATGGGATATGCTTTTTGTAGGAATTTTCTGGGATTGGGTCTAATTTTTACTAGAAATTCTGGGAATGGTCAGGTTTAGGATAAACAACAATTTTGCTATTGTTTTATAGTAAAAACACTTGTCGGAAACCTCATCCATATTCTGGGATTGGGTCTCAAAATCGTGCCTATATTCTGGGATTGGGTCGTAACAGAAATTCTTGCAACGCACACCCCCATACGACCCAATAGTGAAGTGCCCCCCGGGCTTGGCGCTTATAATCGAACGATTACAGCATGATTACAGTATGTGCTGAAGATTAGTTTTTGGGAACAGTCGTTTAGCATTCACTTTAAAAACAGTTAATCGTTTCAAGTTTTCATCCTTCAAAAGATTTCCAGTTGTTTCAAGCTAACGATTATTATATCAAAACTTTTTGATATTAGTCGTTTCAATAATCTTACGGTTATTGAATTATTTAAACGATTTTTCCAAAAAATCTTCCATGCCAAAACTTCCATTTCCGATCAACTGGTTGTCCGATAGGTCATTCCAATCGAAAAGAGCCAAATTTTGAATTCCTGGGATGTCTGAAATGCTGCGTTTGAGCTGAGGAACTTTGAAGGAACGCCTCAACGACATGACTGCAGGCCAGCTTAAAGACGCGCAAATCTCTTAAACCTTGACAAAACAATGGTCAACCTGGGGGCATTTTCCAAACCTGGGGGGCATCTTACTATATACCTATAGCAAAGATGATAGCCAATATTCTTTCAATTTGATCTGAAGTCAATTTGAATGAACAGAAAAGCAAGAAAAAAATTCCCAGGCATATCTAATCTAGCCTGCGATCTACAAAAGGCAATCTCAATTAGTTATCTGTCTGTGAGAAGAATGCGTTATAATGATGCTAATTGGCTATTATCCCTCTCTTGAAACTGCAAGAAACTGTTATCTGGGTTTTGCCGTACGTTTATGGAGTAACAGTCCAATGTATCGATGCGAAAATGGTAAATTTGGATAGCTGAGAAGAAGGGGTTTCGAATGATACCTTGCAATTCAATTTCTACCCCGTAGTTTCGCTATTCCCCGAAAAGCCATTCCCCCATTCAATTCCCCTTTGTTTGAAGATGAACATTTTATTTCTTAATTTGTAACAAAAGTATAACAGTTATTGACTAGCTACTTGGTGGAAAGATACCTCTAGAGCAGTACTATCCGATGCTATATTTGGCTCTTTTATATCCTGCATAACTTTTCTATTCCCCGAGCCATTCCATTCCCCCATTCCATTCCCCGGTGATTCCCCCATTCCATTCCCCTCTTTAGATATAGCCATTAAACTTCACCAGCAGGGACTTGAAGAAAAAATTCACAAAAAAATGAGCAACCCCTATGGGATTCGAACTCGGGTTGTTTGCGTGAAAGGAGCAGGTGCATGCCACTTCGCCACTTGCTTGATGCTCAGGTAGAGGAGTTGCATTCGTACCGATTGTAGCTGAAGAACGCAAAGGATGATGGTTGGCCAGGGCCCTTTAATAGTAGAGCTTCTTTCAGACAAATCTAGAAATCATGAAAGATTTTATTAGTAAGAAATGAGAAGAGACATGTTATGCTTAACCCTATCTGACCTGGGGGCGGATTCGGCCCCCCCCCCTAGTATATTTTTGTTTCTGCTATGTTCGATATACGTAGAAGGCCGCTGAGATTTAGTAAGTTTAACTTTGTATCATAGAGCAATGAAATTGTAACAATTTTGACATTCTATATTTAGCACTGTCTCCATGATTACCAAGTTGTCATCTGACATTCTGTGAAAAATAACTTTATATCTCTCCTATTCTTTTTTAATTGGTCCAATTAAGCTCAAATTTTTGATTTACATGTATTTTGATCTATATTTTTCATTTCTGTAAGAAAATGTAAGTTTGATGAACTTTTAACATGCTTTTATTTTTATGACGTCATTCAACATCATAATGAATATTATGCTCTACCAACAACAACAACAGCGCTAATTGAATTACGATTTTAAATAATCATTGTTTATCTGATGAATAACATTTGTGCTAAGTTAGGTGGTCATATCTGATATAACAACTGAAATAAAGGGGGGGGCGGAATCCGCCCCCCCCCCCTCAGGCATTGAGTATTTCAAAACACCCAGGTCAGATAGGGTTAAGGAAATATGTTGTTGAAAACGTTTATCTTAAAATCTAAAAGAAGGAACCTTGCTTTAATTTCACTTGCAACATATCAAAAATTTTATGGTTTTCTTAAATGGTGTGTAAAAGACTTGTTGAATGCTTGTCTTCAACACAGTACATCTTTTTTCTTTACCAAAATTTCAATAACATTTAATAAAATGACTTGCACATGAATTCAGGCCCAGTCCCGCCTTCAGTTTAGGCCTATTATGGCCTCAAAATTAGAAATCAACAGGAGCAACAAGGTAAAATTGCATATCATATGCCTCAAACATTTCCTGAAACTGATCCCAACGACCCAAATCCAACAAAAACAACCTGAGGGATATGACATATCTCTCGATCGGTTTGCCTACTGTTTTTATCTTTCAAAAACCTACACAGCTGCCTTTCTTTGTACTATTAAACTAGCCTTCGTCATCTGTGCTATAATTTTTCTCGAAATCTTCTGATTCACAGCTTTGTTGTAAACTGCCATGATCATTATCTCCATCATTATGTTCCAAACTAGCATTGTAGCATTGTTGGGTAGATGAGTTAGGGTAAGTCTGAGGAAATTTAAGCGTCCCCCCGTGCTAAGAGTAGGTGCACATGCGTAGTAGTGTTTTGGCGTCAACCCGAAGCGAGGAAGCTGTGGTGCGAGGAAGCAAGAAAAGTTTGTGTCAAAAGCAACATTTGTTGTCGTTGTATGTGTAAACAGTGGACTTATTTCAGAACAGTTTCACTGATGCACTGCTACTAAGCTTGTTATAGATGGAGTAAAACGCAGGCCAAGGTGGAATTATATCATCAGACATGGAATTACAGAAGATGGAGAATGACGTTAAAAACCAATGATCAGAGAGTTTACTATTCAACGGAAGCTGATTTCAAGGAATGATGCAGTTTGCAGCACTCCTATGGCGAACTATGGAACTATGGTTCTATCATGTTCACTCGTTCTATGGTTTGAGCATGTGCATGTTTGAGCAAAAGATGGAAAGAACACACAAGACATATGTCATAGGCCTATGTTGTCAAGTTATTTTAATTCGAATATTTACACACTGTATCTAGCTTCTTAAATATAAAATAAAAGAAACTAATCTAATTCGAATATTTACAATAAACTAAATTATAATCTAAATTAAACAAAGGCACATTCATCTCTACAGGTATCACTTAGGTATCAAAACACACAAAACCCAACCTTTCTAGGACATATTGTACTGGCATACATTGCATGTGCATTGTATGCCATTCCATTGATTCATGATTTCTTTAAAAGTTTTGAGAGTTTCAGCTGATTTTATCTCATTAGAGAGGCTGTTCCATACCTTTGGCCCTAAAGACCTAAGACTGTTAGAGCCGAAGGCTACTTGATTTGGTCTATAATGTTGCAAATCGTACGGATTTCTCGTTGAGCGATTCACGTTCATAGAAGATTTAAATTGAAATAACTGTTGCATGAAAGAAGGATTTAATTTCTTCATTGTCTTGTAGATTTCGACACAGAAGCTGCGTAAGCGAGAAACATGCATAAAACATCTACCAGACCTTTGTAATAGTTCTTGATATGAACTGTTGTGATCATCATATTGAAATCGTAAAGCACGTTCTTGTATCCGTTCGACTTTATGCAGAGATTTAGCTGATGAAAAATGCCATACAAGTGGGCAATAGTTGAAATTTGAATATACAAAACTCTGAACTAGAAGTTTCCTTGTTTCGAAACCAATAAATCGTTTTAGTCTTTTCAAAACATTCAGCTGATTAGCAGCTTTTTTGCACAACTCGGAAATATGGGGGTCAAAGTTCAACTTATTATCAAGTTTGACACCAAGCAGTTTCACAGTGGATTCTGTTTTTATGTTTTGACCCTTAATTTTAATGTTGATACCAGTGGTGTCAGATCGGTCCTTCTTTACAATTATGGCATGAAATTTTTCAGGATTCGCAATCATTTCATTGTATGCCAGCCAATCCAAAGCAACATTGGACTGTTCTTCCAAAACTTCCACTAGATCAGGTATATTCTTTGAGAAAAAGCCCAGGGTATTGTCGTCAGCATAGTTGTAAACTGTTGCTTGTCTTATAAATAGATAAAGGTCATTTATGTAAAAGTTGAAAAGAATTGGACCTAACACAGAGCCTTGAGGAACACCTGACAGAATGGTCTGAAATGAACTGTAAGTGTTGTTAATTCTAACACACTGCTCACGTCGCTTGAGGTACGAATAGATATAAACTAAAGAATTTTCATCAAACCCATATGCAGAAAGTTTAGCAATTAGAAGATCGTGGGGAATGCAGTCAAATGCCTTTGAGAGATCCATTAGCACTGCGCCTACAACGTGATCTGTATCAAGCTTCGACCTCCAATCTTCAACTAGTCGAATTAGTACATGCTGTGTACTATATGATTTCCTATAAGCAGCAATAAAAATAGAGAGAGCCTTATCAAGATGCATCACTAACTGTTTCTTAATTATTTTCTCAAAAATTTTAGAGAAAGCATTTAGCACGCTCACAGGTCGGAAGTTTTTCTCTTTGGTTTGATCTACCTCTCCCTTATCAAGTGGACAAACTGCAGCACGTTTTCCATTATCCGGGAACCTACTTTCTCGAATTGAGGTATTGATTGCATTAGTTAAAGGTAATGCTAAGTCGTTCCCCGCTAAAGACAAAAGCCTAGGAGGGATTTGGTCTTCTCCAGTTGATTTCCCGCAGTCAATAGATTTTAGCAATTGCCAAACATCATATATTCCAACCTCTTGGAAAGCAAAAGGTTCAAAAACCTGATCTGAATGTTGTGTGATCGCTACTATGCTTGGATGGTCTTGGTATTTTTCTAGAATTTCCTTAACAATTTCTCGATCATCATCACTACCGATTGTATCTGCTAAGCTGGTCGGTTTCCTACCACTAGTTTTTTCTACGATATTTACATAGTGATTGTTGAATATTTCTGAAAGGGCCAATTCATCCGTGACAATTTTATCATCCGTTACAAGCATTATGTCGTTTCCAGCTAACCCCCCTTTGTTGGATAGGAAAGGTTTTACAAGATTCCAAAATTCTTTATTCGACATGTGTCCATTTTCCGTAGCCTTCTTGAAGTGAGCTTTAATTGCCTTTTTCCTTAAAGAAACACATCTATTTCGTTGCTTCTTGAACTTCAGCTCGTTTTCCTTACTGGGATTCTTGTTGAATTTCTTCTTCAGATTTGATCGAACGTAAATAGCTTTATTTAGCTCACGATTCATGAATGGGGCACTATTTCCTCTTTTAATTTTAGTTTTAAGCGGAGCATGTTTATCTATCACTTTTCGAAAACGCTGTGTGAGGTTATTATATAACTGGTTGGCATCATCAAGTCTACTTCCAAAATCTAAACTACGAACGTCTGCTAAGAAACTATCAGCATTAAAATTCTTATAAGACCGGTATTTCACTTTTTTTGGTTTAAGACGGGGAATGTGTCTCTTCATAGTAGTTGTAACAAAGGCATGGTAATCACTAAGACCAGTTTCAAACACTGAGGTAGCTTGAAAGGACCTGGGCCGATTAGTTAGAATGACGTCTATCGAGGAACTATGGCTGCCAGTAAAGCAAGTCTTGGTAGATACTAGATTTGTCAGCCCAAAAACGTCACAGAAAGAATTTAACTTGCCAAATCCAGGATGTTGGTGATCATGAGTATCAACGTTGATGTCACCCATTATAACTACATTATCAAATTTATCCAAAGCAGCATTGAGGGAGGCTGAGAGCTCTCTAAAAAACGTATCAATATTTACATCTGGTGGCCGATAAATACTAAAAATGACCCACTTCTTCTTGTTTATTAGAAATTCAGAGCATATGAGCTCAAGAGAGGATTTTTCATAAACAGGCAGTCTATTGCAAATAACCCCTTCTCTAACAAACTGCAGTAACCCCCCACCAAATTGCGTCCTGTCACGACGCATGGGCTTCTTGTAATGGGGAATGAGAAATGCGTCCGTCTTAAAAGTTTCACAAAGCTTCGTTTCTTCTATGACAAAAATGTCAGGAAGACATCGCTCAATAATCACTCGTAAATCATTAATTTTGTACCGAATACTGTTTATATTCAAGAAACCTATTATGGGATTATTTGGATATCTGGTCCTAAGTTCGAAAAATTTGTCTACATCACAGGAGATGTCAGATTCCTCGAGATTGGTCTTGTTTGTTGCACTTGTTTCGAGTGCAGGATTTGTTAAATTGCAGGAATCAGGGTTTTCAGGGTCTACAAGAATTGAATCTGACAACTGACTTGATGAAGACATTTCCGGAGCAAATGAGATGGTCATCGTAGAAATATGCGATGCTACATTACTTGAAGACATGCGAGAGAATCTAGATAAGTCATTCGGTCATGTAGAGTCAACGAAAGTTGCAAAATTACCTGATAAAACGTTTGTCCCATAGAAATTTAAATGCAGTCCCCACTTGTCTAAGTGTCCAGCTTTGATGTTATCTTGTAAGATGAAATCGATATCATAATCCTTTAACCCAACTTCAACCAGGTGATTCACTTTTTTCCTCTTGTTTTCTATCTCCAAGTCTGCTCTAAATACGATTCCCGATACGGCAACACTGGGTACCTTTTTCTTTATTTCGACAGCAAGTGCTATGATCTTATTCGCAAGGTTTTCCTCATTATCATTTCTAAGATTGTTAGTTCCACAATGAAGAATCAAAGTTTCCGGTTTTGAGCCGAGGGTTGGTTCCACATAGTGCCGCATATCTTCAATTCTTGCCCCTCCAAAAGTTTTCAGGTGGACGTCATGACTACGGATAGCTTGATTCATTGCCTTTCTATTTATAGATCTGATCATTGAGTCCCCCACAATGCAGAGTGAAGGCTTTCGGTATGCCCCTCTTGTTGTTGCCGATGATCCTCGAGATGAATTTTCTCCTGTAGGTTGTTGCCATTCTGAGGCTTGATAGTTCCCGTTTCTTCCTCTTTGTACATGAGACGAACTGTCCGAACTATACCTATAATGTCTGCAGAAAAGGACAGGAGGAGCAAATGTTGATGAAAATGAACTCCCTGCACCACAAAGGACCTTATTTAACTCTCCAAATTATCTGGTTCTGTTGTGTTACTTGTTCTTGAAAACCTGCAGTTACTTTTGTTTCAGAAAGGGCAGCAATTGTTTCAAGAGACTGTATAATTATTTATTTTCACTCAACAACTTTTTCATAGGCTTTTTCACTTGACTTTCACTAACTAACAATTTTCTTGTTTATTTTTAATGATACCAGTAGTGTGAAACTTTGATTTTCAATTTTGATTTTTATTGTGTCAGTTTTCTCAGACTATATATATGTGGGTAGCCCATCACAAAATGACATGTGACTCTAAATCATCTCAAAACTGAGTTTGAATGTTTTAGCATGGTTTTACCTCCTCAGGTAAAAACATGCTTTAGAATTTAGGAACTAGACTCCACTGCTGTGCAACTTTTTAAGAGTTTGGTGCAAAGCAGACAAATCTACTTTTTTCCTACACCTCATATCACTAGATACAAACTTTCTGATACAAAATGGGTTACTCCGTGAAATTTGTTTTGTGTAAACAACAGATTTGTGAAAGAGGGCTGATTCCCTTTCTGTGAAGACAATTTTGCCTTGCTTTGCAAATAAGAAAATACTTTTTTGGTACTGCACATAACAGGGAAGAAGGCAGCCTTGATGCAAAATTACTTGCTGTTCTGTTATCTGATGTCATTTCTGCTATATTGTTTGAATTTGCAATGTAAAAACTCTGCAACCCACTGACCTATATTCAACATGCAACTTTTTATATGTCACGAAAGAAATTGAGATAACCTCAGTGCAAATCCCTCAACATGATAAAAAATAGGCCTTACTTAGCCTTACGTCTACGATCTGAAACGGCCAGGTCTATAATGCGGACCTCGCGGACGACGCGGACCGTCTGGAGAGACATGACTTCCAGGTCCGTGCAACTTGGTCCGCATTATATAATTATTCTATAGCGCGAAATTCTAAAGCGCGCTCCTTGATTTTGTGGTCTCTTTACTAGATTTTAAAACTTTTTTACAGCATTTTATAAGTAAAATCTCACTGAAAATATAACCCTTCGAACAAGACATAGGATTCTTGGAAACATCACCATAGCAATAACCTACTATAGGTTACTGTGGGTATCTTTTCACTTTTAGTTTGTGTGCAATTTTAGGCCAAATGACTGCCAATGGGAAGATGTGTTTCAACCAAACGTTATCGGAGGTTAGTTAGTTCTCTTATGATATCGTCTCTCGAAACGCGAGACAAATATTCCTACCAACCTGACATACTTTGGCAATATTTATTTGCACCACGAATTTTAGGCCCATTTTTTCCAACTAGCCACGTCTTGTCCCCCTTAACCCTATAGTGGTTGGGCTATCCGAACTACCCTATTTTGGTTGGGGGGCAAAATAACCCCCCCCCCCCCCTACCTAACTCTTGACTAATAATAGGTAGAGCAACCAGATTTGGTCTGCTAATAGCCCCGGGCGTGTACTTTTCAAAAATATAAAAAGTAACCTAAAATTTTCCACAGATATTGCTCACGTCAGCATTTTCCTTTGTGTGGTCCAGAAAAGCGGCAAAATCAGCCAAAATCAGGAAAAATGAGATAAAATCAAATTTAGAGCACAATTTCCATCCAAGCATGAAAATTATGATAGAATACATCAAATAACACTACTCTGCAAAAGAAATTTGCAAAATATTGCGAATTTGCTACGTTTTTCGCGAGTTGAGATTTGAGAATTTGCTATTTTGACAGGGTCAGTCCCGGAAAATTGCCTCCCTCCCCCTCATTCGTCAAAATATTTCAATGAAACTTTATGAGTACTTGCACATTGTGCAACTTGCACAATAGGTAGTTGCTAAAAGTCAATGAGTTTCGTTGTTGTAATGTTTCAGTTTGTGGAGTTATCAGAAAAAATCTAAGAGGGGGGGGGCAAATTTCCCCCCAACCAAAATAGGGTTAAAAACTTATGAAAAGACTAAAAATGTCGCGGCTAGTTGAAGACTCTTACTTGTAGGTTGCATCGGAAGCCCAAGCTTAGACTAACTACTTTAGTCCCAGTTTCCGCTACGTTTATTTAATTTATTTAACTCCGAAACACGAAAAAACAAAAAAATGGCTTGTCGTGGTGTGAGACCAGAGATCTGAATGGCTTCAGATTTTTCCGACATTTCTTTAAGCTGGAATGGCGCAGTGAATTGTCGGAGGAACTTTTGGCATGAAGATCCCGTGTTCGATCCCAGGCAGGGTCACATTTTAATTTTCCAATTGTGGTAGCCCACTCGTGATAAATATTATTTCACTGTATCAGCTAATGCCAAACAATTACAATAACGATATCTACATATAGTTGATAACTTAAGGGTGGGGCTGATCTGAGGTGATTTTTAAATTGTTGCAATGAAGAGAGATCCCTGATGGAGGTCGGGATATGGTTCCTAGCTTTAAGACCCGAATAGTGAAAGCTTTTCTTTGAGTACTCAAGATTATATCTCGGAATTTGAATGTCCGTGCAGTTTCTTGTTTTATAACTTGAGTACGTCTTTCTTGTTTTATATCTATTCCAAAGTTATTCCAAAGCCTTTCAGGGCCGATCTTATTCATCATCTGTTTTATTTGTGTCCTTTCTATAGTAGAGTGGGCTCTGTTTTGAAGACATTGCAGGGTTCCTACGTTTGTGTTCGAGAGAGACCCCCATATGACGTTTGCACATCGTAAGTGACTCTCCACAAGGTGATAGTAAGTGAAGTGCCAACCAGCTGGGATTGGGGTACAATTTTCATCAACTTTTTGTATTGTTGCGTTTTGGCAAAAATGAGCGTAAAATTTGTGGTGCAAATAAATATTGCCAAAGTATGTCAGGTTTGTAGGAATATTTGTCTCGCGTTTGGAGAGACGATATCATACGAGAAGTAACTAACCTCCGATAACGTTTGATTGAAACACATCTTCCCGTTGGTAGTCATTGGGCCTAAAATTGCACACAAACTAAAAGTGAAAAGATACCCACAGTAACCTATAGTAGGTTATTGCTATGGTGATGTTTCCAAGAATCCTATGTCTTGCTCGAATGGTTATATTTTCAGTGAGGTTTTACTTATAAAATGCTGTAAAAAAGTTTTAAAATCTAGTAAAGAGTTCGCAAAATCAAGGTCCGCGCTTTAGAATTTCGCCCTATAGAAAAATTCTATAACGCGGACCAAATTTCGCGGACCTGGAAGTCATGTCTCTCGAGAAGGTCCGCGAGGTCCGCGTTATAGACCTGGCCGATCTGAAACCAAACTGCCTCTAGGCATCAAACCATATACCGGGTGTCCCAAAAAAAAGTATACAGATTTGGTCAACCTCAACGATCAGAATTTAGCATGAATCAATCCGAAATCATTTTTAAAACATTACTCGATAGTTAACTTGAACATAGATACATTGTTTGTCTACATTGGTGCTTTGGGAGTAGAGATATAAATCTTCAAAGGACAAATTTGCCACCATCTCCCAACCAGAGCTTTGGCGTTTTGGCCTAAGCAATATCCACAATTTGTTTCACTTAAAATGAATAAAGTTTACTTCGGAGCTCCCTTGATGATAAGTGTCACGTAAATTATATTTTGTGAAACGCATTTATTGTGCAGTTTTTAATTTTTCTCGTCCTGGTTCAAATTATTGTTGATTTATTCGCTGTGCTGTAAGAATTTGCTTAGGCCAAAACGGCAAAGCTCTGGTTTGGAGGTGGAGGCAAATTTGTCCTTCAAAGATTAATATATCTACTCTCAAAGCACCAATGTAGACAAACAATGTATCTATGTTCAAGTTAACTATAGAGTATTGTTTTAAAAATTATTTCGGATTGATCCATGCTAAATTCTAATCGTTAGGGTTGACCAAATCTGTAGACTTTTTTTGGGACACCCGGTACAAGGAACAGTTATCTTACAAGCAGGAGAAATCAAAATAAGGTTGTCGTGACTATTAAGCTTTGTGTGTGTTTGTTCCCGCTGCAAACAACATCGAGTTGTTCTGTAACAAGTTTGTTTTGAAACAACAGCGTGAAGCGAACGTGTTGTGAAGTGGAAGTTCATTAGACTCGTTACCAAAGTCACTGTCTCATTTCCCAAAGTGATTTGTTGAACACTGAACTTCAATGTGAACGTGAAGGCTTTTTGTAATGAGTCTAAAACGTACCCGTAATACGCATGCGCACCTACTCTTCAAGCTGATTTATTGGTTCAGACAAACCACTTAGACCTTTGCTCGAAACAATAGAGTCGAAAGCTCATCTCCCCAACAAAGCAGGAGTCACTCCCATCGACGATTCTTGAACTGGCAATCATCTTGAAAAATTACATGTGGAAAATGTTGCGTGCCTCGTTTTGATGAGTTTTCTTTTCATTTTAATCTCGATTTGAACAACATTACCTCAGCCATTGGAGTGATTATTTGATTTTTGTGATTATTCTGAGATTATTTTGAGAAGTGTACGTGATTATAATCAGTGATTTGCCCCTCGTGTCGAACAAGTGGGCCTAAAATTTCAGGAGGTGTTTTTGATAAAGATCTTTTATCATGTTCCACTGATTTCTGACAAACCTGCTGTCAAATTTGTTGCACACACGCTGAAGCAAGACGACAAATGGAGGCAGATCAGGATGAATGGGATTTAACATGATGACTCTTGCATTGGTGCCAATCCTATTTTCTTTGAACGCCTCAACAAGATTGTTGTAACCACCGTCATTCGAGCCAACAATGTGCACGTAGCTAGGATCACAAATGCGTCAACACCTTCTTTTCCACACCAGCCCCAACCTTTGTCCCTTCTTATATCCCATTCACATCTTGCAATGATGCGAGTCTCATCTTATGCATTCTCCACTAATACATCACCGTTTATCCCTTTCTATTTTTTTGCAAGCAGCATAAACTTCAGCCAGGTGCTTTACAACTCTTTCCGAAGGGTGCTCAGGGTAATAATGAAACATGGGACTCCTTTTTGTTCCGACCTGTGTATCATCAGAAGGGCCCCCAAGATTGTGAGCAATTAATTTAGCAACTCTTGGGCCTCCAACAGCACAAAAAGCACAATGTATTTGCTTTGTAAATTCACTGCAGCGGTTTGACATTCTTGTGAGATTTTGTGTAATGTCCTTTATGAATTTCAAGAGTCTGGATTTTTCAGACAAAAGTCCCTTCTCGTGTGCTAAATTTAAGCTATATATGATCGCAGACATGTCCCCTCTGCCTACATGCCTGCTCGCCCAAACGCTCTGATAGTCTTAATTTAGATGCTTTGAGTCTAGCGACTGTTTTAGAAAGTCGTAATATCTTTAGCTTCTGGTCATTACTCATTTCTCTGTAGTGTTTTTCAGTTCAGTTCAGTTCATTCATTTTAAGGTTACTGCAACCCTTCAGACACAAATTTATCGATTTTTCGTTTTCCTCATATCCCGATGGTTTAACCCTATCAAGCCTAGGGTATTTGATGATCTAGGAAGACTAGGGGGGGGGGGGGGGGCCTTTTCGCCCCCCCCTTTTTTTTTTTTTTTTTTACAACA
>REGM01000164.1:591549-604074 GCA_004194415.1 Aurelia aurita
ATCTGGGGATATAGAGATCAGTGGCTGCATTTCGCAAACTAATATCAATATTACAGTCAGAATTTTTGTGAACAAATTAGAAAGATAGCTAGGTGCAAGGTCAGTTAATGCTTTATACGTCACCGTAGCTGTTTCACTTTTTATCATGTCAGTGACAGTAAGCCATTTAAGGTTCTTAATCACAAGGGTCGCAGATGTATCATAACTGCTATTCGAGACAATCCTTGCAGCCCGATTTTGCAATTTTTGCAAAGCTTGCAATTTAGTTTCGCCACAGCTTC
Source organism: Aurelia aurita (assembly GCA_004194415.1). Taxonomy (NCBI): domain Eukaryota; kingdom Metazoa; phylum Cnidaria; class Scyphozoa; order Semaeostomeae; family Ulmaridae; genus Aurelia; species Aurelia aurita. The sequence goes on from REGM01000164.1 coordinate 591,831, forward strand.
CCCACACTGAGCAACAGTAACGAAAATGTGGCTCAACAATGCCACGGTACATTTGTATCAGAGTATCTTTCGGTATGAATTTCTTAGCATACTTCAAAAAGCCTATAGCAGGAGATACTTTGCCACATAAAACTTTCATGTGCTTATCCCAATCAAGATTACTGTCAAGTTGAACTCCTAAAATATTTCACATTTTTAATTAGATCAATATCAGAACCTCCAATAGAGAAAGATGGAGTGTCTACTTTCTTTTCAGCAATCTTCTTCAAGTTTGGCTGGGAATCTATAACCATCGCCTGCGTATATAATCGTCATCTATAAACATACAATCATGCTAAGCCTAAAAGGTTAACATTGAATAAAGTTTTAAAAGTAGATGGGCCAGCAGGGGTAAATTTTGTAACAATAGCAGCTTTTGTTTGTATACATTTTACACAACAGCCAATCAACAAGCTCCATTTTGGAGCACGTGATCAACGACTTCGGGCGTGCGGGTCGAAGCTGTGTGGAAAACTACTGGAAAACCACCCTCGCGACTTTTGCTTGCCGCAAAAATATACTTTTGAGGAACCCTTAGAACATTTTAATCAGTATTGTCAGATAAATTTCCTAACCAATACTCTTTGCCCTCCTCTCTGCTGCGCCCGGTTTTTATGAAATAATTTTTTTAAACTTCGTTATTTCCACGGCCCTCTAGCTTCCTTTCGCAGGGGCTAGGCCCAGCCCAATGAAGTTAATATTTGCCTCTAGGAACGACAAAACGGCACTCCCATTAGCTAAAAATCAGTTTCAAACTGGAAATTAAGGTTCAGATACATTTACGGTGCTCACATGAGTGTTGCACCAACCCGACTTATCCTAAATGGTTTCCAATCGGCCCTGTCAACAAAATTTGCAAAGCGACGAAAAATCAGCATGTATGTAAGGGTTTCTCTTCTAAGTGTTTTGGCGGTAGTTAATTGTCGATTTGTCTACTTATTTAAAAGTGAAACGAAACACTAGTTGGTTACTTCGATAAAATAACGAGAACTTTAGGACAACAGTGAACAAGATTTTGGCAAGCAAACTGGAGGAGTAGACCATGAAATAATTACACAACAGAGCAAGGACAATAAAATTTTGTGCTATTCAAATCTGTATTCTCCTAACTTTATCACTACGATAAAAGTTTCCTTGGATGAATCTTACAAGAATAAACGAAAATAGGAAAGGGAAGGAAGCGATTTCAAGGTAAGAATATTTTGAATTTCAATTTTATCATTTAACACAAATTTTTCTTGCTGGAATAAGTCCGATCAATTTTTACCGTTAGACCGTTAAATTTATAAATTCGGAAATATTTATCAAAATTCAGTGGCGGAGCCACGGGGATGTATGGGGGGGGGGGGTAAATACACCCCCACTTTTCTGAAAATATGGTAATTTAGATTCGGCCAAAAATAACATAAAAACCATAGGGTAGGGGTAGGTCTATATTCAGTTTTCAATCTCGTGTTTTTATCACGTACTGCCAAGATACGATTTGAACTTTCTCACATACTTTTCATCTGTTGTTTTCTCTCTAAATCTTCTAAAAAGGGCGTATCTCTATGTTCAAAAAGGGCGTTTCCCTAAGATCTGAAGGGCGTGACCCTGAAAAATTTAGGCGGACCCCCATCATTACTTACCCCTCCATTTTGCGGCGGCTGGCACCGCCATCTTCGATTGAAGGTGGAATAAAACATGGAGTTTGGCCAGACAGAGCCTATTTATGTGATTCCCCCTTACTCGAATTAATCCACTTACCTTCCAAGGCTGATTTGTTTTATTTCTGCGTCCTTCTTTTATGACATTCGTTGAGGAAAACTTTCATCTTGGTCAATAAAGTTTGGAGAATCGAGCTTTAATGAACGCAAAATGTTATTGCTCTGCTGATAAATATAACAATTCTTCGTTGTCTTATGGTCTGTTTCTCCAGTTATGCAGCCAAAATCTTGCTCAATGTTGTATTTTTCTCCTAAGTGTTTCATTTCACTTTTAAATAAGTAGACGAATTGACAATAAAATACCGCCAAAAACACTTAAAAGAGAAACCCTTACAGGCCCTTACATAGATGCTGATTTTTCTTCGCTGTGCAAATTTTGTTGACAGGGCCGATCGGAAGCCATTTAGGATAGGTTGGGTTGGTGCATCACTTATGTGAGGCACTGTAAATGTATCTGAACCTTAATTTCCAGTTTGAAACTGATTTTTAGCTAATGGAAGTGCCGTTTTGTCGTTCCTAGATGCAAATATCAACTTCATTGGGCTGGGCCTAGCCCCCCGAAAGGAAGCGAGAGGGCCGTGAAAATAACGAAGTTTAAAAAAATTGTTTCATAAAAACCGGGCGCAGCAGAGAGGAGGGCAAAGAGCATTGGTTAGGAAATTTATCTGACAATGCTGATTAAAATGTTCTAAGGGTTCCTCAGAAGTAAATTTTCACGGCAAGCAAAAGTCGCGAGGGTAGTTTTCCAGTGGTTTTCCTCACAGCTTCCGCCCGCGACGCCCGAAGTTGTTGATCACGTGCTCCAAAATGGAGCTTGTGATTGGCTGTTGTGCAAAATGTAAACAAACCAAAGCTGCTATTGTTACAAAATTTACCCCTGCTGGATGGGCCCAAACATCCCAAACCGGGCCTAAAACGTAAAACTGATACGAGTTGGAAATTACGTCGTTTGAGGGTGGTACACCGCCCTTTCCGTTTTACAATTTTAGAGCTACAACTTTGCATCCTTTAGCCTAATAACTACCTCCATCGCAACTTCTGAATGATTGCTTAAACTGGTAATCACTCACCTCTGATATTACTGTTATCCATTCCACGCTGCCAAACTCAGTTGTTCAACCTTGTCTTCGTTTGCTCCGTTAAAACTTCTCCGTTTTGAAAAGTGCGCTTTTTGCATTTCTTACAAAACCTTTTATGCAAGGTCTATTATTATGAGCAACTTTCCTTTGTTACTTTTTACAAGCCTATAGATCTAAACCCTCTTGAGACTAATAATAATCTAAAGTCATTTTGTGATCATACTGCAAACAAGCACCGATCAAGCTCATTTCAAGTTCAAGCAGATGAAGTTGGAGTTGCTGTGAGAAACGAAATTTTCATTGCGTCTTTTCGAAGCTTGATCATATCATACTGAAGGCAAACTCGATCAAGCTTGATTTCCAGTATGTTTGAGAATGATTCGAGTTTGGTGATTATTGTCAAGCTTGATCAAGCTATAATCATACATGCAAACTGGCCGAAATCGCGTCAACATACTCAATTTAATCAAGCACCCAATCATTGCTGTTTCTATCAGGCCAACTGACTTACAGTAATCTTCAGTAACACCATAGTTTGAAAGCCTCAATCTTCTTCTGACCAATTTTCTTTAAAACCCAGCAATCTGAACCATAAGTGGAGATGGGGAATACCAGTGTTTGTAGAAGTCTCTTTTTTGTGTTAATAGAAAAGGATTTATTTTTCCAGATATTGTTCAGTGATATCACTGCATTTCGAGCAATGCATAGTCTTCTTTNAACATACTCAATTTAATCAAGCACCCAATCATTGCTGTTTCTATCAGGCCAACTGACTTACAGTAATCTTCAGTAACACCATAGTTTGAAAGCCTCAATCTTCTTCTGACCAATTTTCTTTAAAACCCAGCAATCTGAACCATAAGTGGAGATGGGGAATACCAGTGTTTGTAGAAGTCTCTTTTTTGTGTTAATAGAAAAGGATTTATTTTTCCAGATATTGTTCAGTGATATCACTGCATTTCGAGCAATGCATAGTCTTCTTTTTATCTTTGAAGCTTTTGCTCTCAAAATTTGGAAGAATTCTTAAGAGTTCAGAAGTTTTTTTATGAGTTCTCAAGAATTCTTAGTAAAGAAAAAGTTATCGAGTTACGAAAGAACTGTACTGCAGTACACTTTTCTTCACCATAATATTTTGTCTCCATCACAAACACATTTCTTATTTTGTACCCTTCTTGTAATAGATATTCTTCTTGTAATGTCCCTGTAATGTCCTTTCAGAAGAACCGAAAAGCAAAACTGCAAACAAGTATACAGGGTTGTCTCATAAAAAGTTTCCCAGTTTTGAAATTTAATAACTCCTTCAGTTTAGGGAGTAAAGTAACAAATGATGCAGTTTTAGAAAGCTGAGACATGATTTTTTTTTATTTTAAAATGTCTGTAAGAATAGTTCAACAGAAACGACAGAAAAACGCAAAGTAACAGAAGTAGTATACAGCGGTGTTTACTAAGGAACTAAGGCAAACATCAACTGAAGGTATTAAAGTGCAGGGGTCTGGGGGCGCAGCTCCCAGGAAAATGTTTGAGGATACTCCCTCTACTTTGGCTTAAAACCTCCCGATCCCATGTTTGCCGGTGTTAAGTAGAATTTTTGACAATTTTATAACAGTGTCTTCATCAATTAGCATCCCCAGAAAAAATTTTAGGTAGAAATTATTTACTTTGGCTTAGAATGCTTATCTCGATCCCATGCTTGCCAGTGCTAAATTGGAAAATTTGACACTTTTCTAACAGTTTCGTATTAATCACCACCGTCAAGAAAAATTTTGCCAAAATACTCTTTACTTTGCCTTAGAACGCTTCTCGCAATCCAATTTGCCTGCCACCAAAACAGAAGCTTTCACAATTCTGTGATAGTTCGTCTAGGAACATTTTTAACGACGCCAACCTTTACTTTGGCTTAGAACGACTCTTCCAATCACGTTCCAGCATTTCTCGGAAACTTTTTACCCTATCCTACCTATACCCAACCACTTTCACCTTGTTCTTGAAAGAATTTCAAAGAACATCTTTTGACAAAAGTAGGAGCCCAATGCCCCTCCATTCCCCCTCCCATTCGTCATGCCACTGGTTGTTTTTTTTTACAAAAAGTCGCCAAACAAAGGTACGCGGTCTGGAATAAAATTATAGAAGGGATCCGGTCAGTCGAAAAGAGAAAGAGATAGGCCGATACTGACTTGAGATTGAACTTTTCATATTTCATATTTCATATTTCATTCTTTTAAGGAGGGTTGCCCTTCAACAGAAGCTGTTTTTCCAGGGGCCCTCCGATAAAAACTTAATTACAATATACAATTATAAATAATCACTTATTAGAATATAAAAAACCATAATGTTAAAACCTATTTACAATAATTCTACATTATTAACAATGTAAAGAGAAAAATCAACCCTTAATAGGTTTTTTAAAACTATTTAGGGAGGATGCCATCTTAGACTCAGCTGGAAGGCTATTCCATAGTTTTGCTCCACGGAAGGAAAAGCATTTTTGCCCATTTGCTGATTTTTTCTGTGGCAGCCTTAAATCGGTCTCGGTATTGCGGAGGCTGCGGGAGGAGCATTCCGAGTTTTTGATGAAAAGGTTACATAGGTATTGTGGAGCCAACTCTTTGAGCGACTTGAAAACCATCGTTTTGGACTCATCACCAATGAGTTCTTCAATGGTCTTCCAACCCAACTCTTCGATAAGTGGTCTGCCTGGTGTATCAAAGCTGCTATTTGTTATGATTCTAGCAGCACGATTTTGAAGCTTTTGCAACTGGTTAATTTCTGTAGAACCAGCACAACCCCAAACAGAGCAACAGTATCGAAAGTGGGGCTCGACAATACCTGTGTATAGAGTTTTCAAACTTTCCTTTGGCAGAAAGGACTTAGCATATTTTAGAAAGCCGACTGCCCTGGAGACCTTGGTAGAAACTGCCTTGATTTGCTCTTTCCAATCCAAAGAGCGGTCAATTTGCACACCAAGGTATTTTGTCTTTTTGACTACTTCGAGCTCATTATCGCGTATTTTCAATTTTAAGTCTAGATTTCGACTGTTGAGAGTGGTATGCTTCTGCTTGGTAGAAATAAGCATGGAATGAGTTTTCGCAACATTCAAGGAAAGCTTGTTGCCTTGTAGCCAAGCATCCAGTTTCCTAAGATCACCGTTAATAGCCTCATTCAGCTGAGTTAAATCATAAGACTGATGGCACAGACTGGTATCATCAGCATACATGGTCACAGAGGAATCTCGGACAGCCTGGGGGAGATCATTGATATAGATGAGGAAGAGAAGGGGGCCAAGGCATGAACCTTGCGGAACTCCAACTTCTATGTCCCCTATGTCTGAATCGACACCGTTAACCCTACAAAATTGTTTGCGGTTGGATAGGTATGACCTAAACCAGGAAAGCTCTCGCTGCTGAACCCCATAAAGTTCAAGCTTTTTACAGAGAATTTCGTGATCAACAGTATCAAATGCCTTTTTTAGGTCAATGAATACTAATCCAACAAGCTTACCAAGATCAAGCCCGTTGTACCAGTCATCGCTCATTTTAAGCAAACAAGTTAGTGTGGAATGAAGGCGCAAAAACCCCGATTGGTCAGATGAAAAAAGACCATTTTCTTTCATATGCTGATAGAGTTGGTCAAAAACAAGTTTTTCAAAGAGCTTTGAGATGACAGGTAAGACTGATATTGGGCGATAGTTAGATTTTTCAGTCTTGTCTCCATCTTTGAAAATTGGAGTAACTCTAGCCACTTTCCATGAGTCTGGAAACTGGCTGGTTTCAATGGATGAATTAAACAAGAAAGCCAGGGAATTTTCAATAAGAGGCAAAGCAAGCTTCATAAAGTAGCTAGAGATATTGTCAATCCCAAAGCTCTTTGATGTTTTAACCTTGGCAAATGCATTCCTGATACCTTTCAGCTCAATTGTCTTGAAGTTGAACTTGGCCTTATTTTTATTAACTTCATAGTCACCTGAAAGAAGGGGATTAGGGGCAGGGTCAATTTTATCAGCTAGGTCCCTACCTATAGTGCAAAAGAAATTGTTCATTGAATTAGAAACATCCTTTTTGTGTACTGTTTCAGTGCCAGACTCTTTGAGACAATCTATGTTACTAGACTTTGATCTCTTGTTACGAAGTTCATTAATTGCCTTCCAAGATTCTTTCATGTTGCCTTCACATGCAGAGATCCTATTGGTATAATACTGTTTCTTCTGCTGAATATTCAGGGTATTGACTTTGTTACGGATCTGTCTATAAGAGTCCATGAGGATTGTGGATTTACTTTTGACTGCTGATTTTTTTAGCTTGTCTCTGGTACGCATTAAATCCTTAAGGTTATTTTACTTTATTTACTATTTGTTTATTACGTACCAAGTTAGAATAAATTATGGAACTTTAAATGATAATTTGTAAAAACTATCATCTCAGTTTGAATTTCATTCACGAATTCACGCATTGGCGAAGCCTGTTTCACGGCATTCTGCACGCAGGCTAGGCATAACGCAACTAAAACCCTCATATCACGCTTCACGCAAGAATCTCAATTCACGAAATCACGCACTAGAAATCGAGATTTCACGATTTCACGAACGGAAATATGGCAATAACGCATCACGCAAAAAATACGGGGGGGGGGGGCCCTAGGTAACAATATTTTAGCCTTTTGAGTTCAACCTCTGCCCCTGTCTTTTTCCAGTTTTTATGCAAAAGCCATTGATATCAAGCTAGCCTTGCAAAATCGTTCAATACAGTTTACAGTTTGCAGGTCATTCAGCTCCGATTGGTTACCTGTTTGGTTGATTGAATTAGGAAGATTCCTTCAGCAACACCACTCTAGCGCACATAATGCGCATGGCAACACCTGGTGCTCCAGCAGGTGAGTTTATAGAGATTCTCTTGTGATAAATTTCCATTAATAATAGGCCTTATTCGTTATCTTAATAGTAAACGTTATGTATTTTAGCTTCCGTCAACACGCTTTGTAACCGTCAGGAGTTAGGCTTATGAATTGTATTATGCCAAACAGAGAGAGTTGTGTGTTTGGTTTAGGCCTAAGCAATCAATTCGAGTGCTTTGATGACAAGCAGTGTAAATATTGTTGATTTCCAGTTTGGGGAGAGAAAACTTTGATGGCAAGTTTACTTGCCACATCTGTAAGTATCTTTGGTGTCCTAATCTTACATCGTAGACAGTAACCCAAAAACAGAAAGTTCTGCAATGGTACACTGTTTTTAACATTTTTATCTCGCAGTTCCTTTTTAAAAATTAGGCCGAAAAAACAAGCTCACTTATTAGAATATGAACTATAGATCTTTTAAAATTTATTTCTAAGAATCTGACGTCTACTTCTGTTTTTAGTTGTACTCTAGTATTCAATACTACTTGATTGATGTCTAGACAAAGGCATGATTTCATAAAAGTGACTATCACATGTTCACGAGGGGCAAAAGAGATCCCCTGTGATAAAGAACAACGAACAATTGAGGAGCCTTCTAAAAAACTGTTTAATTTTCAATACTCAAAATCTGATAATTTTAAGAAATTTTTAGTCTTGGCCAATCTCTTAGTTTCTCACACAACAATACCTGCTGAATGTGAGGAATTCGAGAAAACTGAATACTCGAAAAATTATTACATGCGACAATGGCCCTGTTGTGTTGGGCTACTTTCAAATTTATTCCACAATGATGACATAGACGACGATGTGGACAAGAAAGGCAGTTATATGCTGCTCAAGTTTTCTTTATATCGACAGTGCTTTGGCGGAGAAGGTGTGTTGTACTTGTAAGGACTATTTTGTATTTCTTGTAAGTTTGGCTCTCCAGGGATCGACTTGAGATGATTTTGAATTCCCCTTTTCACCATACCAAATGCACCAACCACAACAGGTATGACAGTTTTATTATACGATCCTAATTTATTCTGCACCCAAGCAAATGGCAAAACCTATTGCTTACTTAGTATACAGAATGTTTGTTGGTTATACAGTTACCGTCAATAAACGCTATGGCACATGGGGTAAATATATCTATATCACTGAATATTGCAGAACAGAATAATACTTGATATAGGCTTAAAAAGCCCAGATTATCATCAGCAGCCCAAACGAAAGATAGGATGGAAAGAAATCAGTGATTCAATTTTTTCACCCGGTGCCTCCAGATATTATTCGCTCCAATAATATTAGAAATCAAGCACCAAGCTAGCAGTTCCTTTACTTTTGCTTTTCCAAAGCCAATATTCCGCAATCGTTCATAAACATCCTTTTTGATACAGCCAAGCGTACCAAAACACAGTCACCAAAGCTGTAATCAAAACTTGCAGATAATTTCTTTCCAACGAATCAAATCATTCCGCTGCGAATTGCTGCTTTGTATGCTCGTTTCAATTTCCAAATCATAACATGAACAATCCAACTTTATTACTAACAGCTTTAACGGCAAAACTTACGACGGATTATTAAATCAAAACAGAAATGTTAGTCGGAGTGCCGTTAGGCACGACCGACAGCCATTCTGCATAATAATTATTATCATTATATTTCTTCTGTTAGCAGAATCTGCTAAAGCTTTGATCGATCCCGAGTGTTATATTCTAAACTATATTTTGTTTGTTACTTTACATTGTTTGATAGTGTTGAAGCTTTCGCCTCACTTCTGAGGCCTCATCTGCAACTATTATTAATATTATTATTATTATCATTTTCGGAGGTATTATGTTTTTAGATAGATTAATTGTAAATATAGTATTATCGTGTAATTTTTTAGTTGTAAACAACCGTATTTTCTATAATTCTCGCCTGCCTTATAAAGTTTTTATACTGATGAAGATTTTATAATCGAAACGTTTAGCACACAAAACAGTCTTTGTTTTTATATTATCATTATTATTATTATAATTATAATTATTATTATTATTATTATTATTATTATTAAGATTTAAGATTTAAGAAAGCAGAATTAGTGCTTAAGAACAACTTTTTCGAATTCAATGGGTCACATTTTCAACAACTTAGGGGGACGGCAATAGGCACTAAATGTGCGCCATCATATGCCATTTTGTTTTTGGCAGCATTAGAAGGAGAAGCTACTTGCAGAATCACAACACAAACCGTGGGTATGGTGGCGTTACATAGATGATGTATTTTTGGTTTTTTGGTTACATGGCGAAGAAAAACTTTTGGAATTTATCAACTACCTTAACGTGGCACACCATTCGATTAAATTCACTGCAGACTGGTCTAAAGACAGGATTAATTTTCTAGATGTACAGGTCATTAGAGAGGGCAAAGGGCTGGTCAATGATTTATATTCGAAACCGACTGACACACACCAACTCCTCCATCGTACTTCGTGCCATCCTAATCAAACTGATAAGGGTATACCGTATAGTCAAGCTCTTAGAATGCGTCGTAATTGTTCAGAGGATAGGTTTTTTGAAAACAGAATTGCGGACCTGAAAACATGGCTCTTGGATAGGGGGTATACAGACAGTGACATAGATGGTCAGGTCGACAGGGTCATAGGACTGGATCGTGCGTCCTTACTTTCTCGGCAACAACAACCAAAGGACGACACACGGTTACCATTAGTTTTAACGTACCATCCAGCTTTGCATAAGGTCTACGAAATTTTGCGCCAATCTGAGAATATTCTTTGCGTAGATGAGGAGCACAAAAAAGTTTCTAGTGACAAAATTTTCATATCTTTTAGGAAGGCAAAAAGTCTTAAGGATAATTTGGTACGGGCGAAGCTCCAGCCATTGGAGGAGGAGTTGGTAGAAAACGGGACATTCAAGTGTAATGGCAGAAGGAGTTGTCAAATATGTCCTCTAATACAGGAGAGGGGCATTTTTAAAAATGCAGATGATTCTAGGACATTCAAAATATTTTTAGGGCCCTTGCATTGCAACACAGAAAGTGTGGTTTATATGTTGCAATGTAGCTGCTGCAATAAAAAGTACATAGGCAGCACAAAAAACAAGTTCAGGTTTAATGTTTATAAATCGTATTTCAGGACATACGCACGCAAACATACCGAGGGCAGTCTTGGGACAGGGAAACCTGTCCCACAAGCTGGCTTTTTTAGCCATTTTTTCGATGAACAACAAGGGGGCAACTTTTCGATTACCATAAAAATTATCGATAAAGCAGAGGNTTAGCAAATTCATCTGTCGTACTGTATAACATCTAATGCTCACGAATACGGGGCAGATACATTTTTTTAAGGTAAAGGTGACGGGGCAGTTAGTTTTTTTGCAGTAATTTTATACGGGGTAAGCAGATTTTTTTGCAAGAATTTTTCTTCTCCACCGGCCATGTAATATAATAAATTTTGCACTGTCCCTTATATGTTGCAATGTAGCTGCTGCAATAAAAAGTACATAGGCAGCACAAAAAACAAGTTCAGGCAAAGGTTTAATGTTTATAAATCGTATTTCAGGACATACGCACGCAAACATACGGAGGGCAGTCTTGGGACAGGGAAACCTGTCCCACAAGCTGGCTTTTTAGCCATTTTTTCGATGAACAACAAGGGGGCAACTTTTCGATTACCATAAAAATTATCGATAAAGCAGAGGATGTTTACTCACTCCGAAGAAAGGAGTTATTTTGGCAATACACACTTGGAACTTTCGCGCCTGCGGGCCTAAATGAGAGAGCAGCAGATATTGAGCTCGATATGTTTGCTTGTTGGTCGGCATGAATTCTGCCATTACACTTAGGAGTCTGGGTCTACTTGGGCGGGGCACTCCAGTCTTTGTGTTATCTGCACACGGTGGTAGGGTGGAATCCCCTATCTTGCCATCCGGGATTTAGCAGTGGCTGAAATAGTTTTTAGCCGGTTTGCAAATCCTTGAAGGGTCATCGAGTGGATGTTTTTCTCAGTAGTTCTGAGCTCCAATGAGATGAGAGTAGAGCTTCCAGTCCCAAGGGTATCGATTGGAAAGGGAAAAGGAGGGGAAAGGGGGAATTAAACTTTCCAAGGATTTATAATTTTCGGGACGGGTTCCCAATATTCTATTGTCCTATAAATCCTTGGAGGTGCATCGAGTTGATGTTTTTCTCAGTAGTCTTATTGTATGATGTTGTTTCTTTTTTTGTACCCACTGTTATTTTAAGTAAAAAAAATTGTGTAAACAGTATTGTAATGTAAATTAGGTATTTTCGTATTTATACTCGCTCGGATGTCCCAGTTTTAGTTACACTGACGAAGATTTTTATCGAAACGTTTTTATCCGAACAGTTGTGTTTTTCTATTATTATTATCATTATCATTATCATTATCATTATCATTATCATTATCATTATCATTATCATTATCATTATCATTATCATTTTCATTATCATTATCATTATCATTATCATTATCATTATCATTATCATTATCATTATCATTATCATTATCATTATCATTATTATTATAATTAT
>REGM01000164.1:605524-620832 GCA_004194415.1 Aurelia aurita
GATGGATGTCATAGTAAGTTTTATCGATTCCATATCTCAAAATGAGGCTTCCGCCAACGCTGCAAGGCTATTGCGGGGGTGAAATGTAAATCTATGTAAACAACGTATTGTGATCACACAATCATGAACGTCAAAGGCATGAAACCATAGTCATAAGAGAATGACTATGATGAAACCTTAATCTCTCTCTTGTTTTGTGGAATGTGAAGTTGTCTGATTTCAGTTGTGGAACAAAACAACTTTCCATGGCTGATTGAATTTTCAATTCAAAGTGAACAAACAATTGCAACGCCAACAGAACCACAAAGGCCTGTTACTATTATTAGCCTGCGTGCAGACTCTACAGTGCGGAGGAGGGAAAAGGAAAGGAAAAAACGCCGCACTCACTGACTGTTGTTATTATTATTATTATTTTGTCATTCTGGGAGAATATCTCGTTGGTTAGAGGTGGAGAGAGGTGGTGAGAAGTTATTGTTTTCATTGGGATTTGGAGTTTGGCTCTATTTAGGATTGAAAGAAAGTAACAATGTATTTAGATTTTGGCAAAGTTCCACCCGCATTTAAAATAAACGCTATATTCTAGATGTTCGCATCCGAACTTGCGGTATAGTTAATAATTAATGATAGCTCACATTTGCATACCATAAGATATCATAACGTTTATTCACAAAAATGCTTCGGTTTTCAGATCACGTTATAATAGTGGCAAGGTGCTGATGGTTGCAAGAAAGCATCGTCATTCTACGGTTTGTTATTGTTAAGTTTCTTTATTTTCATTTGCTAGGTTATGATTGCTACTATAACATTGGATATCAATATAAGATCGGCTTTCGATGGGCTTCAGCAAAAAGCCATTCATTGGTATACAAACTAGAGACTCTTCTTCTGCCATAAAAATATATTACCAAAATAAGAAAATCGAGCTTTGAAATTCAAAGCTCTATGTTCTCATGTATCTGCAATACGGAAAAATATGTGTAAAGATTCAATAGCAATAGCAATTCAATCATTGACAAGCCTTTTCTTCAAGCCCTACTATTGTTCATAATCAGTTTCGGATTTCTGGTCTTGGTTTTTGGTTGTCTGGATGAATCGGTATGGTTTATTATGGAGTTTTCAGAAGCAGCTCAAATGCTACCCTGGTTACCAGAGCCGAAGAACCAAGGAAAACTGACTACGGGACGAGACGAAACTAGGAGGAGGAAGAGAGAAACGGGGAGAGAGAGAGGTTCTGGAACAATCCATATAACGACTTAATTTGGTACAAAGACTATATCCCAAAACTGGGTATTGGCTATCATTATTTCAAGGCATTCTAAAGATATAATCACTCATTCATGTCATTGATTATCAATATTGAATACTAGACTAATTCGTGATCAATATTCAATAACTTTTACGACCAATCAGATCATTTGAAATGCTTTAACACTAATCCTACTAGGTTTTTTTACAAAAAATGACTTGGGGTATTTTGCACCCCCCTAAAAATAGCCTCAGAAAAATAATAGCTCATTGCAACTTGATGAGGGCGTAGTACTAAGCATTCTTAGCTGATTTTTGGTTTTCGATGTGGCCCACCGCCCCACCGCATTATATGACGTCACATTGATGTCATACTGTTGAGCAATGTCAAAATGTATGGTTTTCCAGCTAATTTGGACTAAGAACGAAGTAATTATTATATAGTTCGCTTTATGATCTCTTATTTGCCTTATTATTCATTTTCAATCCCAACATGATACCTAATATGATGTCTAATGGTGGCATTAGACAGTTTTCTGGAAGAAAATGACAAATATTGATGACGTCAAAATAGGGCATTTACGGCAAAATATGACAATAACTTGCTCAAAATACGTATATCACAAAACACGATTCTATGCATTTTCAACCACAGATGCTTGAAAGATCTTCCAATTTTACAACGATGACCCAAAATGGTGCCACATATGACGTCATCAAATAAAAACGCTGATATCAGCAAATTACAGTCTTATTGATATCAATCAATGCTTGATGAATCTTTTAAAGTATATACACTTCTGGCCAAAATTATCCGGCCACCATCCATAAACCTTAAAAATACATTTTCACTATAATCCAGTTCGACTGATATGGCTATTTTGTCACTCTCTGTTTTTGTAGGTCAATTTTTCATGTAGATTCCGAATGTTGATTTAGTATTGCGAAATTAAGCGCCATTTACTTGTGACGTCACGATGACGTTTATAGAAAACTTTGGGATACTACCGGGTGCGCCAAAAAAATTATCCACTTTTGACAGGCCACGATAAATCGTATACTTGACCGATTTTTAAGATTTGTGACTTAATCTTTAACAAAAATCCAGGATTAGATTCTAGTATTTTTTGAAAATGTTTTAGGCTTCTGTTTCTTGAGCTATAAGCGAGTTTCTTGCATGCTTTGTCTCGAAAAATCTGTTGTTGTTGTTGTTGTCAATTTATTTTGATTCGATTTAACATCGTAGCTAACAATATATACATATACAGTATACATATATACACAAAGTTAACTAATCAAAATCGAGCATACCCATAAAAACAAATTAAATAAATTATAACATATACATAATTATACTGATAGAAACTAAATCAAGACATTAAACTGCACTGACAGGCACTACATTTGCAAGCTGGCCCGTCCCATTTTTTTATTAGATTTTTAAAACTTTTCAAATTTTCTGCTGATTTCAGCTCGTTTGGAAGGCCATTCCAAATTTGTGGCCCAATAGACATCAGACTGTTGGACCCAAATGTTGTTTGATTGGGCCTAACGTGGGCTAAGTTGTTTGGATTTCTTAANATACATACACAAAGTTAACTAATCAAAATCGAACATACCTATAAAAACAAATTAAATAAATTATAACATATACATAATTATACTGATAGAAACTAAATCAAGACATTAAACTGCACTGACAGGCACTACATTTGCAAGCTGGCCCGTCCCATTTTTTTATTAGATTTTTAAAACTTTTCAAATTTTCTGCTGATTTCAGCTCGTTTGGAAGGCCATTCCAAATTTGTGGCCCAATAGACATCAGACTGTTGGACCCAAATGTTGTTTGATTGGGCCTAACGTGGGCTAAGTTGTTTGGATTTCTTAATGAATAATTTGAAGACCGTAATTTAAATATGTTTTGCATAAAAGGTGGGTTTTACTGTAAAGCCTGGTTCACATTAGATAGTTGCAGTCGCTGGAGTCGCTGGGGTCGTTGGGACGAAGGACCCAAAAAACCCAAAAGACTGAATGTGAACGGCAAAACTCAATCGTTGGTGTCATTGGGGAGTCTATTATCGACGTTCACGTTCAGTCTTTTAGGTCTTTTGGGACGTTTGTTCCAGTGAACTCAACGACTCCAGCAACTTCAACGACCTAGTGCGAACCAGGCTTAAACGATCAAAAATTGTCGATCAGATTTTGTAAAAACTCGATGTGAATGGAGATAGAGAAACCTTTTTCATGGTGATTCGGAAATTTAGAAATCGATTAGTTATACTTTGCTACATTAGCATTTGCTCAATGTTGGCAAAAATGTAGCATTCGTGCAGATCGTGCAGATTCGTACAGACAATTTTTTTATGACACTTCCAATATTCTAGGCCCTGTACGGTTTCAACTTCTATTCAGCTATGAAAAGTTATGCATGTTAACGTTGCTTATAGTTTTCATTTCACAGAGAATCTTTCTCTTTTTTAAGAGTTTAGAACCACTCTTGGAATTACATAGAACTACGAAATATCTATAATTTTCTGCCAATGTTCCCTCGCTTTTGGGTTTGGCTTAAGATTGTGTGATATTTTTGAACCGTGTTCCAACTCTGCTATATGATAGTTTGAAATAGAAATAATTCTGTTTTCCTGGCTGTGACCGTTGATTAAAATGATAGTCTGCGGATCACCTAGCCTTTGCTACAGTTTGCAGACTGGCTTCATTACGTTGTTGCTCTTCCAAAAACGAATCTAACTGTTTTAGTTCGACGGTACGTGCAAACGTGTGTAATGTTTACGATATCTTGTGTTAGTTGAATGAGAGTGTTCTGATTGCAGGAGGAAGGAAATGTGCATTATTTGAGCTGAAAGATACGAAAAAACATTTTTTCTAACTCTGAAACAAATCCTTCCAGCGAAAGTTGAACATTTTCGGAATTGATTCCCTTGAAGGGGAGCCAATTGCAGCATGAATCGAACCTCATAGAAAGTTGCCTGAAAATAGAAAAAACAAATTTGTAACTACAGGAGTGGTGGTGGCTGTAGAGCTACACAAACATGACCTATTGGAAACATCAAAGACGTATTTGGTCGCACACCCTTTTCGTCTACACTAGTTTTGAACAGGCTCGACAGAACCGTTGAAGCTAAGAGCCAAGTGGTGTATCACTCCCTCAAGAAGCCTGCGAAAGTTCTACGAAAAGAGAAGGATTTTTACAGGATTTGAAGGATTTCTCGGGGGGAAAAAGGATTTCCGTCGAATGTGTACGAGATTTCTAGGGCGTGACATGTCCCTCGCTAAAAGTTGAGAGAATAGAGATGCTCGTTTCACTAAATGAAGCGGGAGCTCTAATCAAGGGCAACATTCTTCTAAGCTAATTGACCAATAATTAGCTAGCAGAAAGAGAAGGCTTTATTAACAGAAGGCTTTAGTAATATTAGAATAAAGATCAAGGCAGATAAGATAAAAAATTGTAACAGTTGCAACCGATTAATCACAGGCAAATAAAAGATGTTGCGAAAACCAACTTCAAAACTGTCTTCAAAGCTTCGGGCCTAGTATCTTCAAAATGTCATAAAAAATTGTCTGTGCGAATCTGCACGAATCCCTTGGCAGAAATGTTCCCAAGACATCAAATTAAATTTTAACATTTTTTGCTAAGGGTTAGATTTGGTAAGATTTTTTGTTTCCACTATAAACGAGAAAAATTCGACTATTTCCCTTATTTTCGTTGTCAAAAACGGCATACGCCATTTTGAAAAATAAACACATTTCTCCGAGGTCTTGCGAAAAACATTTGTATTTTTAGATTGCTTAGACATGTACCTTCGAACAAAAAAGTTTGAAAAAATCGGTGGAATTTTCGAGGAAATATAAGAAGTTTAATTTCTACATTTTCATCGATACCACAAAAAAAGGCCGGAAACAGCAATGTAAACAAAAGTTAGCAATTTAATCAAACTTTAAAAAATCATATCTCTGGATTCAAAGCTCCGATTTAAGAAATGTTTGTTTTGTTGAATAGTTCCATATCTCCTCTTTATGATAAGGGCATCAACTATCATATTCTTCCAATTTCATATTTTGGTATTAATTCCACTTCTGGATCACAGTGAACAGGGTGGTTGTTGAACTAACACTCGTGCTGCAGGATATAACTAATCAATTTCTAAATCCCCAAATCACCACAAAATGTCATTCATGTCGAGTCTTTAGAAAATTTGATCGACGATTTTGTGTTTGCGAGACCAAACGTTTTTTAAGAAACTCGCTTGTAGCTCCAGAAGCAGAATACTACAAAATTTACACAAAATTTCAGAATCTAATTCTGGATTTTAGCAAAAGATTAAGTCATAAATCTTCAAAATCGGTCTAGTGTACGATTTATCGTGGCCTGNTGCTGAAAAAGAATGTATAACACCGATAATGCATAGGGCAAGTTTTGTTGCTGAATGCATGCAAAATTATCTTTTTCCAATTGGCTTTCGAAACTTTCATTGAAATTCAATCGAATTTTGACAACAAAGTAATAAAATTTTATGTCCTTTCATGGGAATTAAAGAAAAGGAGCATTTTCAAGGCTCTCATAAAGTTTTCCATTGGGACCGTGCAATCTTGAGATGCAATTCCTTAGAGATATATTTTCAAAAATATATTTTTAGCTGAATAGAAGCAACTGTAAACACAACTGGACTGTGTCCCTTCCTCCGCGCGCAAGAGATCTCCCTGCAGGGTGGTTGTTGAACTAACACTCGTGCTGCAGGATATAACTAATCAATTTCTAAATCCCCAAATCACCACAAAATGTCATTCATGTCGAGTCTTTAGAAAATTTGATCGACGATTTTGTGTTTGCGAGACCAAACGTTTTTTAAGAAACTCGCTTGTAGCTCCAGAAGCAGAATACTACAAAATTTACACAAAATTTCAGAATCTAATTCTGGATTTTAGCAAAAGATTAAGTCATAAATCTTCAAAATCGGTCTAGTGTACGATTTATCGTGGCCTGTCAAAAGTGGATAGTTTTTTTTTTGCGCATCAGGTAGCAGTCAAATCAGCAGCCGTGTCTACTCGTGCAGACATGGTACCAACCTCTTATTTACACTATTCGATGGAAATTTTTTTCCACAACATATCCAAAATGCGCTAAAATCACCTTGGAGGAAAGCTTTTTAGAGGAGATTTTATAAACCTCAATGCTAGCTTTACGCTTGAAACAATAAAATGAATTAAAATTGAAAATAAATCACAAAATTTGATGTAATGATGAGAAAGATCTCGATGAGTAGATTCCAAAAATGGACTTGTTTGTGAAATTTGGTCAAATTATTGATGCGTTATGATAGGTTAAAATTTGAACGCCCCGTGGAAATGAAGAAGTGAGGTTTATAAAACCACCTGTACAATTTTTTCCTCCATCTGATTTTAGCACATTTGGGACAAGATAAGGCTCAAACCCTTACTGGTTGCTAGTGTACGCGGAAATCATCCAAATTTCACGCTAATCAGCCAATGACATCGCCGCTTTCTAGCCCCGTGATACAAAATCGGCCGTTTGAGGTGAATTTTCTAGTACCATCACAAAAATTGAAATGGATGCTAAATTAATGCAGTTATTCGAATTCTTTTTTGATAAATCAGTTGTCGAGATGTCCGTCCAGAGTTTTCTACATATATAGGCACATGTCTTATCTAGGGCCGGAGCTGCATTTCATTTTCCGGTTGAAGAATATTGACCTTCGTTGAAATATCGATAGCAATCACTAAAAATGAGATATAAAGATATAAGGATCTCAGCGATTGTGCATACAAACCTGAGCATTAACCCAAAAATATTCACTTTCTATTAGATCTCAAAATCGCAGTCAATTTACAGTGACTTCTGGCAGAGATATCATATGGGCCTAAGCTTCTCCTCGCTTAAAACCCATCCCATTGCCCTGAAAAAGTTAAGGTAAAATTCTTGAGCTAAATGATTCACTTACCAATGACTCAGACATCACTTTGACTTTGTTTGCCGCTCGTACTTCAGCAAATTTTGATAAGAAACAACCATTTGTGGACGAATTGTGAAAACTTCCCTCGGTCCATATTTTTCTCTCCACACGCTGACTCTCCTCTTCAAACAACAACGCAACGGTGGACTTTAACTTTGTATCACAAAAGGCATTGTATGAATTGTTCTCCAGAGCCTCAGAGCCTCTATCTCTTCCCCTCTCTCCTTTCTTTCTCATATTGCGTCTCTTCTTGTGTCTTCTAATTATTTTGGCTCTGGTACACATGGTACGCACATGCATAATATCTTAGCGTACAAAAAAAGTCGATGAATTTTATTGAAGCCTTGAGATAGTTATAAAAAGAAATTCTGATGATTAAAAAGGAATACATTTTGCTGATCTTTCAAGCGGCGAAAATTTTTGGCTCACCAAGTTCTGATAAAGGAAAAGGAAAGATAAAGGAAAGTTCTGGGCTAGTCTGCACTTTAGCAGACCAGGGGCGTATTCTTTTGGGCATCTTCTGAAAACGGTAGAGTTGGTAGAAGACAAAATCCCATTCGTTTGGTGCCATTCTACAGAAAACGGTAGACTTCACAGACTTCAGATCATTTTTTATAAAAGCCCATTCCNTCCTCGCTTAAAACCCATCCCATTGCCCTGAAAAAGTTAAGGTAAAATTCTTGAGCTAAATGATTCACTTACCAATGACTCAGACATCACTTTGACTTTGTTTGCCGCTCGTACTTCAGCAAATTTTGATAAGAAACAACCATTTGTGGACGAATTGTGAAAACTTCCCTCGGTCCATATTTTTCTCTCCACACGCTGACTCTCCTCTTCAAACAACAACGCAACGGTGGACTTTAACTTTGTATCACAAAAGGCATTGTATGAATTGTTCTCCAGAGCCTCAGAGCCTCTATCTCTTCCCCTCTCTCCTTTCTTTCTCATATTGCGTCTCTTCTTGTGTCTTCTAATTATTTTGGCTCTGGTACACATGGTACGCACATGCATAATATCTTAGCGTACAAAAAAAGTCGATGAATTTTATTGAAGCCTTGAGATAGTTATAAAAAGAAATTCTGATGATTAAAAAGGAATACATTTTGCTGATCTTTCAAGCGGCGAAAATTTTTGGCTCACCAAGTTCTGATAAAGGAAAAGGAAAGATAAAGGAAAGTTCTGGGCTAGTCTGCACTTTAGCAGACCAGGGGCGTATTCTTTTGGGCATCTTCTGAAAACGGTAGAGTTGGTAGGAGCCAAAATCCCATTCTTTTGGTGCCATTCTACCGAAAACGGTAGACTTCACAGACTTCAGATCATTTTTTATAAAAGCCCATTCCTTTGGTCATTCTGTTTTCGGTAGACTTCCGAGAGATTTTTGACGTATTCTTTTGGGCTCTTCTGAAAACGGTAGACTTCCGAGGCCTCGGAAACCTTCTGCTGCTGAAGCTGGTAGACTTCCGAGAGATCGCAAAGAGCCTTGTTTCGTGAATGAAAAAGTTTGCAAAACATTCGAAAATATAATTAAATTCTTTTCTCTTGGGATTTGCATAACAAAAGTACAGTGCATTGCAATGGCTTCAATTCGCTCAGTGGAGCACTACATTCGAACTCTCTCACTTTCAGAATTCCGATTCTTTTGGGATTTTTCTCTGCGAAGTCTGCTAACTCTACCGTTTTCAGAATGTGTATTCTTTTGGCATTTTTCTCTCCGATTTCTACCGTTTTCAGAATGCGCATTCTTTTGGTAACTGACATTTTTCTCTGCGAAGTCTACCGTTTTCAGAAGATTTCCGAGACTTCAGATGCCCAAAAGAATACGCCCCAGATTTCAAAATCGCAAGGTATGTGTCATGGGGTAAGGGTTAGGGTCAGGGTTAGGTTTTGAAAAAGGGGGTTTTAGAGTTAGTTAGGGTAAGTTAGGTTTAGTTAGGTTAAGTTAGGTTTAGTTAGGGTAAGTTAGGGTTAGTTAGGGTAAGGAAGGGTTTAGTTAGGGTTTAGTTGGGGTTCGTAGGGTATTTGGTCAAATACATTCCCGAGAGATATGACATAAAGCTGGTCCGCTAAAGTGCATTCGTCCCAAGTTCTGCACTGGGCAAGCTTATTTATAATCGAAAATACTTACTCCATTTTCCTGATTTTTGCTGCTACAACATTATCCACTACATACATTATTTGTAAGAAACCACTCGTATGAAACTATGCTCAAGTTCCTCAAAATTTAGAAACCGTGCTACTTGGATTAAAAATGCTAAGAAACTTTCAGGATAGCTAGTCTCTTCGTGTCAAGGATTAGGCACAAGGCTTTAGATTTCAAGATTTCATTATCAAACAATAGCCTAGTACATGTTATAATGTATACTTTAAAAAGCTATTGAATGAAACAAACAAGAACAATAAGAACAATAATATATTGCATTTCACAAAATATAATTTACGTGGCACTTATCATGAAGGGAACTCCGAAGTAAACTTCATTCATTTTAAGTGAAACAAATTGTGGATATTAAAATGAATGAAGTTGACTTCGGAGCATCTCCGCTGCTGCTGTTCAGTCTGGGGAGCATGTGGGGGGACCAGGTTGCAGGTACTGCAGAAACTTTAGAACCGTGCAGCTAGAATTGTGACCAACAGCAGTTATGATTCTTCTGCTAGTGCCATAATAAAAAGTCTAAATTGGCCTACTGTAGCGGATATGATAAAAACGGAAACAGCTTACAGCTTGCAACTGGGCTGGCAGACAGTGAATGATTTGATTGTATCGGAAACATTGAAAATGGTATACAAATGTACAAATGATGAAGCTCCCTAGTATCTTGCATGCTTGTTCGACAGGTTGTCAGAAACCTGTACTCGGGAACTCCGGAACACCGAAACCGATCTATGTGTCCCGTTTCTATGAACAACATGTGGCTAAAAATGTTTTTCTTTTAGAGGGGCGACATTGTGGAATGGCCTGGACGCAAAACCAAAATTATCCATAACTTTCAAACAATTTAAATCCTGTCTTGAAGACTCTAGAACATGAAGGAACCCATGTAGATCTTTGCTACTATTTTGAACTACTTTTACTTTGTATTTAACTAAATTTATTGAGTGTATTTGAATTGTAAGTTAGGGTTTTATCTTTTTCTTTTCACAGGGCAGTTTGGAAAACAATGTATTTATTTGATAACTTTACCCTGTTTAAATAAATAAAAATGAAAAATAAAACTGACATGAAATGGTTTACAAATCGATAAATGACCTTGCTCCAGATTACCTGTCAGAAATGTTTGCAAAAAATTCGACATCCAGTATGAAAAATTTGAGCAACACCGCAACTGATCTCCAAGTCCCACTAATGAAAACATGAAATGGTCAGCGAGCCTTCTCATATCGTGTTGCTGGAGTTTGGAACCACTTGGATTCGGAAGTCAAGCAGGCATCCTCTTTCAACGCATTTAAAGATGACAAAACAAATATAGTATAAATAATTGTACTTTGAACAGAGTTTAATATTGTACGACGTTTCGGGCATAAACCCATTATCAAGTGAAAAATTATCACTTGATAATGAGTTTATGCCCGAAACGTCGTACAAAATTAAACTCTGTTCAAAGTACAATTATTTATACTATATTTGTTTTGTTTTAATGAAATATTGTGCAACACGCATACAAGAACATTGTTTGTGCATTTAAAGACCGACCATTGACCAGCATGCTTTGCGTGAAGTAAGTGATTTTGCTTTCCACAGCTCCGTAGTTTCTGACTGTCAGAAAGTATTGAAAAACAAAAACAAACGATCGCAAAGCATGCGGGTCAATGGTCGGTCTTTAAAGATGCTTAAAAATAATTTCGTTTGTTACCTATTTATCTTTTATTTATTATTGTAATTAGAATAGGGTTTTACTTTATATGACTTAATTTTTGTAAGATTTTATGCACTGCCCCCTGAAAAGCGGTTTTTCTTGAATGACGGGATAACGGTGGTTAAAGAATTTAAAATGAATGAATGAATGAATGAATGAATGGATGGATGGATGGATGGATGGATGAATGAATGAATGAATGAATGAATGAATGAATGAATGGATGGATGAATGAATGAATGAATGAGCTCCCCCTTCATGATAAGTGCCAGGTAAAACGCATTTTGTGAAACGCATCTGCTATGCAATTTTTAATTTTTCTCCTCTTGTTGCACAATTTGTCAAGTCTATTGTTGACTTAATTCGCTGTGCTTCAAGAATTTGCTTAGGCTAAACGTCAAAGCTCTAGTTTGGAGGTGGAGACAAATTTGTCCTTTGAAAATNTGAATGAATGAATGAATGAATGAATGAATGAATGAATGAATGGATGGATGGATGGATGGATGAATGAATGAATGAATGAATGAATGAATGAATGAATGAATGAATGAATGAATGAATGAATGAATGGATGGATGAATGAATGAATGAATGAGCTCCCCCTTCATGATAAGTGCCAGGTAAAACGCATTTTGTGAAACGCATCTGCTATGCAATTTTTAATTTTTCTCCTCTTGTTGCACAATTTGTCAAGTCTATTGTTGACTTAATTCGCTGTGCTTCAAGAATTTGCTTAGGCTAAACGTCAAAGCTCTAGTTTGGAGGTGGAGACAAATTTGTCCTTTGAAAATTAATATCTCTACTCTCAAAGCACCGATGTCAACAAACAAGGTATCTATGTTCAAGTTAACTATCGAGTAATGTTTTAAAAATGATTTCGGATTGATTCATGCTAACTTCTGATCGTTAGGATTGACCAAATCTGTATACTTTTTTTGGGACTACGGTAAATTTATTAAAAAAACAACAGCGAAGAGACTAAATCATACAATGTTATATACATGAAAAGAAGTAAATGAAAAGAACATGTTATACTATAAACTGTCATGACTGGATTTCTTTTGCTATATCCTTATTTATGTAGGTGTTTGTTAAACATTGGTCTATAAATTCATAAATGGGTTGGTTGCCACTAAGTTCTGATGTTTTCATAATGAAGATAAATCTTTTCTTAACATCCATATGTTGAAACGTATGATATCGTTTGGTAATCTCCTGAAAGAATCAAATCTAACATTTTCGTTCAATTTGCATGTTATCAAACAATCTATCTCATCCTCAGTGGTGTTACATACGTGACATACTCGTTCTTCCGGTTTTCTTTTTGGTCTATGATATCTCCCAATTTCTATTTCTAGTTTGTGATCAGAAAGTCTAAATTGTTCGTTATCGCTACTCGTTTCTTAACCCTATTTGGACCGGGTTGAAATTTGAGCATTTTCGACCGGGGGGGGGCGTTTTTCGCCCCCCCTCTTTTTTCCAAAACTAAAAGAGATATAACAATGAAACTCATCCCAATTGTTCCTTGGACAATAAGCTTTACAATTATAACAATAGAGTTTAATTAGTCACGTGGTTCGTCGCTAGGCAACCAAAAACAATAGGAAAATGACCAAAATTGAGCTACTGGCTTAAAAAGCAAAATTTGTCCAGATTAACAAGAGATATCAGGCAGAATTGTAGCCAAAAGTAGCAATTAAGAGTAGAGGAAGATATTTACACCGAAATTTTTCAACTTAGATTGCAACTCTTGCTAATTAAGAGCAATTAGCAAGAGAATAGACTAATTGATATTTCTATTGTCATATATTTTCAATTTTTAGGCTTCTATATAGTGAAAATAGTTAGTACAAAGTACCCTAACACTGTTTTCTGCAAGTTTTGAAATATATCACACTAATTTATTCAAACTATGACGTCATAAAGATAAATGACGTCATGAACATTAAAATTTGCTGATGTTAGCAAATATAAACAAACTATATATCAAAAGAAAGTACTCTTCGAGATGAATCGAATGGTGTATATAACGTTATGATTGAAGCTAGTTGTGAGAAATTAGAGAGCTTTTAATGATTTTCTTTGTGACCTGTCTCCAAATAAGGGCATCTGAAGGTCACGTGGTGCAGCAATGGACAATGAAATTTTCAAAATTTGGTGGCCAATAAAATTTTAGGAAAAGTCAATGAGTTCCAGCTTCATATTTACACTAGCGGCGGAGATATTTGAGAATGTTTGGTAGGGGGGGGGGCGAAAAACGCCCCCCCCGGTCCAAATAGGATTAATGTCCTTAACTTCCGATAAGTATTTTTCCATGCCGATAGTGTTTTCAAAAAGGCGATATGAGCGCATTTTAGGTTGACTCTATAAAGTTGCCAATGTTTTTTTATTGTTACAATCGATTATTCGCTGGTATATGATAGCTGTCAGTTGACTCCTTGCCGAGGTACTGTTATCCCTCTTATACCAAACTTTTCCTAGACCATGTTTTTCAATATATCCGTCAACAGTGATGTCCATAACGAAACCAAATCCGTACTCTTGATATTTTCATACGTAGATTTTAAAATTGGTTGATAGCATCAAACTCAAGTCGTAACCAGTTTTTAATAGATGCTTTAAATCCAGCTATAAAGAGTTTATAGCGGGGCAATTTGAGAGAGATGTTTGCTTTGTAGATATGAATAGAACAGGTCACCTCTTGCTAAATTTAAATTTATCTGTCCTAGCTTTAATGTATCCAATGGTTTCTTGTCTGCAGAGTGACTGTTAGTTTCAATTTCAAGGCCATTCGGCTAAAAGGATTTCCTGCGAGTTCCAGGATACTATTTCTTCAATCATGTATTGTGGCTGGCTCTTAACCATTGAAAAATTTATTGAATATTTTAATTGTAGATGATGCATAATATTTATTTGCATCGATGTTACGAAATAGAGAAAAACGATAATAGTGAAAACTAAAAGCAGCATTTAAAACTTGTTCTTGATATTATTTTCCCTGTAGAGAGAATTCACTCACGGATTAGCAGGTGACATGGCCCACAATTCATCAGCAAAGAGACATCCCAAGTTCAATGATATACAACATTATAACACTAGGACATCATTGTTTGTCAGGTAAGACCTTTATCAGGCATCATTTGATGTCTGCTTTGTTTACAAAAGTGGCTTGTCAAATTGGCGGTAGACATCCTTTTATCTGCAATCGCTAATCACTTGTGCTAGCCTATCAAGAAAAGGCAACGGGTCTTATTGTTACTATCTGTCCATTTTGAGCAAGGTAGAAGCTATGTAAAAATATTTTTGTCAAGGGTGGAACGGAAATTTGTTGGGGACCACGCCCTTCAGATCGTCGGAAAACGCCCCTTTTGAATTAGAGCTAGCAGAATTGAGAGGTAGATTTTAGTACCATACCCTACTGAGAAAGTGTGTAGTAGCACTTGCTTCAAGATTCCACTCTGGCAAAGCAGCACTGGCTTGCACTAGTCCTCACTGGCCTAGATTTAGGCCCATGAAACACGAATTCCAGGGGCGTAAGCAGCACTTGAGAAGTGAGGGGGTCTGGGGGCGAAGCCCCCAGAACATTCTTAGTAACCACGCCCTTCAGGCGCTCGGAAAATTAGGGCTACGCCCTTTTAGTTATATTTTGTTTCATAAACGTGGCTGTAATGACTGCAAAATAAGTAGAACGTTTTGTAAACTTTGCATAGAAAATTGATACCCATCATCGCAAATCAATCCAAGGAATGAATAGAGATCTTTAGAAGTAAAATAAAATAATTCATATTCAACAACTGTCCAGCATATCAAGTACGAAGTACAAAATTACCTTTCTTAGCTTTACTACGAAATGCTTCAGTGCTGGTAGCTGAATATTCGAGGAAATATATGTTCAGGAGACAAACACACGATACATTTGTAAACTAATTGTTTGTTGGGACAATACTTGTTTTTCACAAAAGTTGTTTACGCGTTTAGAGACAATAGTGTTTACGCAAAACCGGACAAAAGGTGTTTTTGCTAATTACGTTGTTTAGCGTTAAATTGGACAATAGCTGGTTACTAGAAACTGTTAATGAGCCTTTAGAGGACAGTATTTTTGATTACAAAGTACTTTGTAATCTAAGGAGTGAGGTCGATGTCAGTCCGTCCGTCCGTCCGTCCGTCCGTCCGTCCGTCCGTCCGTCCGTCCGTCCGTCCGTCCGTCCGTCCGTCC
>REGM01000164.1:639693-665842 GCA_004194415.1 Aurelia aurita
TCATCATTATCATCATTATCATCATTATCATCATTATCATCATTATCATCATTATCATCATTATCATCATTATCATCATTATCATCATTATCATCATTATCATCATTATCATCATTATCATCATTATCATCATTATCATCATTATCATCATTGTCATCATTATCATCATATGATGGGATATGAAGGAACTTGTTAGTTCTTCATTATTAGTAGAGTGATTCGAGTGCAACGAAAATTCGAAAAACGTAGACAGTCAGAAAAACTTGCTAACGATTTTCTTTCTTATTTCAGTCAATTCTTGCTTGTGATGGAGGCAACATTTTCAGGGTAAGTGATACTTTACTTTGATATTTCATTTGATAACTATGATAGTAGCTATTGCGAGTCTGTAATAAACGTGCTACATTTGTTATTACGCACTACTCCTATGGTTATCATTCGTTACCGTTCCTCCTATCAATCCTCCTCATATAGTCATTCCTCTGCATTAACTGATATATGTGGCTACAACTACGATACGATTAATGGTTCAACCCTTGTAGGCCCTTGTATGCGGAAGCAAAGCTCCACAAAATGTACTGGAAGCTTTAAGAGTCAACGTCTGTTGGCCTCAGTTGGTCATGTAGTCTCAACGTGAGATTGATGAGCCATAGAGTTGCCACGGTAACCTTAAGTCAGGCTATGAGTTAAGGTTTGTGATGTGTCTAGGAAGACCAAGGGCGCCTACCTTGTATGAATTGGGTTTATTCGCAGTTCAGTTTATTCGCAGTTCAGTTCAGTTCAGCAATTGTTGCATTGTAGTCGTTTTATCCAAACCGGAAGACGTAAGATGACGCAAGATAATTTTGTGGTTTCAGATTCAGGTGTTGATGTAATGCGATATCAACAGTTACAGGAGATGACCACAGGGAACCAGACAGCGCGCTTTTGATTGGTCAACACTGATAGACGTTAGAATTTGAAAATATGTTATACACGGATTATCAAGACAGCAATTGCTCCGTGTACTATGTCACGAAAACAGTGTTATACACGGATTATCAAGACAGCAATTGCTCCGTGTACTATGTCACGAAAACAGTCACACAAGGTAGGCGCCCTTGGGAAGACCTAATTTATGTATTTTATGAAAAAATGTTGAAAAAATGTTGGGTGTATGCCATCGTTCATAAATGTTAACTTTGATTCGTTGCAAAACTGTAAGCGAAACTCTAGATCAAATATTGATACAATCTAAGAGCTGAGTATATTAAGAATATGCAATACGATGAGATTGCGAGCGAGGTGAGCAGAACATTTTCGAGAACATACATTTCTTGAAAGAAAGGCACCGTCGATAAAAGTTCCGAGAAGCTTAAGTTGGTTTCATAAATTCTCTTGTAATGCTGAATACATGGAACTTGCAGAAGTTTGGTTATACAAGACAAGTGGCAAAACTTTGCCAAAACCGAAATGTACATATAGAAGTGTGAGCGAAGCGAGCTAAAAATTTCTGAGAAGCAATTGATTTAGCTTAAATTCTTTCCCAAATAGACCCATACTTATAGAGTTGAATGGGTGCCTAAGTAGCGTTTTCACTTCTAACTCTATTTGAACCGAGGGGGGGGCATTTTTCGCCCCCCCTACCAAACATTCTCAAATATCTCCGCCGCTAGTGTAAATA
Organism: Aurelia aurita; assembly: GCA_004194415.1. NCBI lineage: Eukaryota > Metazoa > Cnidaria > Scyphozoa > Semaeostomeae > Ulmaridae > Aurelia > Aurelia aurita. The sequence continues at coordinate 641,357 of REGM01000164.1, forward strand.
TGAAGCTGGAACTCTTTGACTTTTGCTAAAATTTTATTGGCTACCAAATTTTAAAAATTTCATTGTCCATTGTTGCACCACGTGACCTTCAGATGCCCTTATTTGGAGACAGGTCACAGAGAAAATCTTAAAAAGCTCTCTAATTTATCGCAACTACCGTACATCATGAAGTTATATGCACCATTCGATTCGTCTTGAAGAGTACTTTCATTTGATATATAGTTTGTTTATATTTGCTGTCATCAGCAAATTTTAATATTCATGACGTCATTTATCTTTATGACGTCATAGTTTGGATAAATTAGTGTAATATCTTTCAAAACATGCAGAAAATAGTATTAGGGTACTTTGTACTAACTAATTTCACTATATAGAAGCCTGAAAATTGAAAATATATGACAATAGAAAAATTAATTGGTCTATTCTCTTGCTAATTGCTCTTAATTAGGAAGTGTTGCGATCTAAGTTGAAAAATTTCGGTGTAAATATCTTCCTCTACTCTTAATTGCTACTTTTGGCTACTATTCTGCCTGTTATCTCATGTTAATCTGGACAAATTTTGCTTTTTAAGCCAGTAGCTCAATTTTTGTCATTTTCCTATTGTTTTTGGTTGCCTAGCGACGAACCACATGACTAATTAAACTCTATTGTTATATTTGTAAAGCTTGTTGTCCAAGGAACAATTGGGATAAGTTTCATTTTTATATATCTTCTAGTTTTGGAAAAAAAGAGGGGGGGGGGCCAAAAACGCTCAAATTTCATTCCGGTCCAAATAGTGCTAATAAAGCTGCCCACCTGGATATTTGTTTAAACAGATGTAACACCATGAAAGTATATATAGAAGTGCGAGCGAAGCGAGCAGAAAATTACTGAGATTCAATTAATTTGGCATATATGCTTTCCCAAATAGACACATACACATATATTTATTCAGGTTTAGGAATTCCAACAAAACTGCATCCCTGGAAATTTGTATCAATTTGATAGAGAAGCCAGCCGGTAGTCAGATGCTACACCATGAAAGTACATATGGAAATGCGAGAGAAGCGAGCAGATGTCATGTATCAGTTCAAACTTTCTAAAGTCTGTCTCAAATTAATCCACCGGTGTGGATCAAACTTGTTTGTCTGGCCAGTGATGAACTAGCTCTCCCTTTAGCAAAAGCCATAAATTGCAGCATTCGTAACTTTGTATTTCCCCAGAATGCAAAGACCGCTGCTGTTTGCCCTCTAGACAAGGGAGAACCCCTTCGTACTGTGGAGAGAAGTTTTCGTCCTGCCAGTGTACTTAAAACATTTTCAAAGATTTTTAAAAAAATTCTCAAGGAACAACTCATTCCCATCTTAGATGAAACTTTGTCGATTTTCATTGCAGCCTATAGAAGGGCCTACAGTACTCAACATGTTTTGATTAGACTCGTGGAAGAGTGGAAATCTAAGTTAGATAATGACTTCCTTGTAGGATCCGTTTTGATGGATCTCTCTAAAGCTTTTGATTCCATTCCGCATGATTTGATTATAGCCAAACTCCATGCATATGACTTTGATGAAAATGCGTTACTTCTGATCCATTCCTATCTGAAATAAAGAAGAGTCTTTTTCATGAAACAAGCGACTATGTACAATTATGCTGATGATAATACGCTAGCTTACTTTTCCAAGTCCTTGCCAGATCTTGTCAAGTTTTTGGAAAAGGAAGCAGGTAACGCTCTATCTTGGCTCGAACAAAATGGAATGATTGTTAACCCTGACAAATTTCATGCACTCTTTGTCAAAAAAGATCAAACAAATACTTGCGGAATAAAACTTGACTTTTCGGGACAATCTATCCACTCTGAGGAGAACGTTAAACTCCTAGGTGTAACACTGGATTATAAATTGAACTTTGATCAACATATATCGNTCTTGGATAAAACTCTGTCGATTTTCATCGCAGCCTATAGAAGGGCCTACAGTACTCAACATGTTTTGATTAGACTCGTGGAAGAGTGGAAATCTAAGTTAGATTATGACTTCCTTGTAGGATCCGTTTTGATGGATCTCTCAAAAGCTTTTGATTCCATTTCGCATGATTTGATTATAGCCAATCTCCATGCATATGGCTTTGATGAAAATGCGTTACTTCTGATCCATTCCTATTGAAAAAACGAAAACAGAGTGTGCAGATAAACAATTTGTACAGCTCTTTTCAAGATATTGTTTCAGGGGTACCGCAAGAATCGGTGCTAGGACCTATTCTCTTAAATTTCTATATAAATGATATCTACTTTTTCATAAAACAAGCGACTATGTACAATTATGCTGATGATAATACGTTAGCTTACTTTTCTAAGTCCTTGCCAGATCTTGTAAAGGTTTTGGACAAGGAAGCAGGTAACGCTCTATCTTGGCTCGAACAAAATGGAAATGATGGCTAACCCTGACAAATTTCATGCACTCTTTGTCAAAAAAGATCAAACAAATACTTGCGGAATAAAACTTGACTTTCGGGATAATCTATCCACTCTGAGGAGAACGTTAAACCCCTAGGTGTAACACTGGATTATAAATTGAACTTTGATTAACACATATCGAATATTTGCCAGAAAGCTGCATCCCAACTAAATGTCCTAAAACGACTTAAGTCTTTCATTGGTTTTGCGGAGAAGGAAATCTTGGTTCAGAGAGCGCTGAGATTTCTACATAGTGATCATGTAAGCTCATATAAAGACTTAATTCTCAACTCACATAGATGCACAATCCTAGTTGCTCGTCAAAGGACACTTTGTATCGAAATTTTCAAAACTTTGAAAAACCTGAATCCATCATTCATGCATAATATCTTTAGTTTTAGAACTTCGAATTATTCGTTGCGAGATCCGAGCAACTTGAATCATTTTCGGCCAAATCAAGTAACGTTTGGTTCCAACAGCCTTAGTGCCATGGGACCTCAGATATGGAATCGTCTGCCGAATGAATTAAAATCAGCTGAAAACTTAAATAGCTTCAAAAATATAATAAAATAATGGGATGGCCCTACTTGTAAATGTAACGCATGTCAATTTGATGATATCCTGTAAATGTTGTCCATACACTGTCCATTTAGATTTAAATATTTAACTTGTCTATTAATTAATTAATTTATTTATTTATTCATTAGTATATTCGATTTAGATTAGTTGTATATATTTATATATGTATAGCTAGGTAAAAATTGAATTAAAATAAGTTGACAAACAAACACAAAATTAGATGTCACTTGAAATCTGCGATAACGCAGAATTGCTTATGCAAAACTCTTCAATTGTTTTTATTTGCTGGTATTTTCACGTGACATCTAATTTGAGACAGATATCAGCTTCTGTTCTTGACATTGACAAACAATTTTACTAGAAGTGTTGGAGGAGAATACCACCTACGTCCCCCTTCAGTTTCTCAACGGATTTGGACGAATCACAAGATCCATCTTTTGCAGTCCATTGGGATGGGGGGCACCCCCCCACCACCGTGCCCCTTTGGCTACAGCACTGCATACAATCAGCATTTTCAAAAAAATCATTATATCTTACTCATCTTTCTCCTAAGCCAGTCTACAGCATTAACGACCCAAATGGTCTGGGAATACTTACGCAGCTACGCGTTGCTCTTAGTAAGCTAAATCTGCACAAATTCAGACATAATTTTAGAGACACGCAACACATTTTTGCTGCTCTGCCATTTTTACGATGCATACAGGAGAGATCTTCTCGATAGTGTGAGCGTAAAGTTGGAACCACATGGTTTGTCAAATCTTTCAAAATGCGCTAATACTTAAAATGAATGGCGATGAAAGACTGTCCGTTGCTTCTCATACAGAAATTCTTAAAGTGTTAGTAAACCCAACAGTTTTTATTTTATTTATGACACCACAATCATATGAACCGTCATATAGATAATCAAAAATACCAAAATCTCAGCAATTACCTCGTTTTATTGACGTTTGAAAGCCCCTGTTTCGGAGAGAAAAACGCGCAACGAGAAGTTTTGATCGAGCCAGGTCATAGTCATGACGTAGATCCTGGGATGAACCATTTGTGATTTATTGTTAGTTCCGCACTTACTTTGATTTTTTTGATAACCTTTAGGATATATTATGATTAATTGTTTATATTTCAGACGTAAATCGTAATTTTAGAATACGTCTGATTCAAACTTTACTTTAACAAACATTGAAACCAGTTCGGAAAGACGTTCTCTCTGTAGCAGTGCAGTTGAAATTGACTATAAAGAAGAGATCAAAGATGAATTTTTGAGGAGTTAGGCCAAGGCCTAGCAAGAAGAGAAGCCCAGGGCGCTGTAGTATCGAAGATGTTTTAGGACGATGAGCTGAAATCCGACCAAGACGAGTCACTAGCAGATTAGCAGATCAGAAATAATTCACAAACAGAAATATATAATAGATTAGAAAATTAATCTACTTGGAATAAAACTGGAATGAACGACAATTAGTGAGTGCGGTGTTTTGAGCATTGGAAACAAACAGAAGCAGATTAGTGAACAGCAGTTACCAACAGGCCTTTCTAGTTGTGTTGGCATTACAACATCGATGCCTGTCTCACAACCCGCTCGTTCTTGCAGTGCAGTAAGTTCTGTTGACACAAAAAGATCAATGCCTTTTCAAAAATCCTTCATTGTTCATTTGGAATTGAGAATTTCAATCAACCATAAAAGTTGTTTTGTCATCACAACTGAAATCAGACAAATAAACATTCCACAAAACAAGAGACAGATTAAGAACGCTTTGTTACCACATCCTTTGACGTTTGACCCGTTTGACTTTTGACCCCCGCATCCGTCTATCACAAGATCTGATTCAACTCGAATAATATTGCAGCTCCGCAGCAATTTTGTTAGGCAGTTATTGTTTACATGACCCATTCATGACAGTTTATAGTATAACATGATTCGATTGTTGTTGTTGTTGATTTTCCGTTAATAAATTCATTGTTCTGTTTGTCATTGACTTCTTCGCATGTATATAACATTGTATGATTTAGTCTCTTCGTTGTTGTTTTGTTAATAAATTTATTGTTCTTGTTTGCTTCATTCCATAGCTGTTTAAAGTATACATTAGCTATAACATGTATTAGGCTATTGTTTGATAATGAAATCTATCACAAAAAAACGAGTTTCTTAGGATGCTAGAAGAGTTTTTATAATTCACTGACAGGATCAAACAACGATTGTTCGCTGCAAAATAGTGCATCGTAAATCACTTTAGTAGCAATGCCTTTTTGTTTTGTGAATCACCACCTTGACGTATGGGCGCGCCACGGAAGTATTTTGGACACTGGTTTTGGGCTTGCACTTGTTGTTGCGATCTCACAAATTATCACGAATTATCTGCAAAACAATCCTTGGGGGGTCTTGAATGTCATTGAATATCATTACAGTCATAATTCTCGTGTCAAAAGACCATAAACACGATTAAAAAATCGAAGAATTAAAAGATATTTGATCTTTGGTATTTGATTCTTTTAAGGAGGGTTGCCCTTCAGCCGGAGCTGTTTTACAAGGGGCCCTCCACTAAAAACTTTAATTACAATATACAATTATTTAAGAAGAAATTAAATACAATATAAAAGCCATAATGTTAAAAGCCTAATACAAAGTTACAAAGTCTACTATAAAATGAGAAATTAAAGCCTAAATAGATTGTTTAAAACTATTTAGAGAAGATGCCGGCTTCGTACCGGCTGGAAGGCCATTCCACAATTTTGCTCCTCGATAAGAAAAACATTTCTGCCCCTTACTTGACTTTTTCTTGGGCAGTCTTAAATCTGTCTCTGTATTGCGCAGGATATGCGAGGAGCACTGTGAGTTTCGCGTGAAGAGGTCGCACAGGTATTGCGGAGCCAGTTCATGCAGGGACTTGAAGACCATTGTTTTAGATTCACTAGTTACAAGTTCTTCAATGGTCTTCAAATCCAGTCTGTCAATAAGTGGTCTGCTTGAGGTGTCAAAGCTGCTGTTGGTTATAATTCTAGCAGCTCGGTTTTGGAAGCTACCTAATTACCCTGATAGGTGATGTTCCTTGTGCCTGTTGTTTTCTTCGATTCAGGCCTATATTCGCCTGCTAGCTCGTCGTTTTCAGAAGTAAGGATCTTAACAGAAAGGATTATTGAAACCCCTACATCATCTGTCTTCAAAATGGCTTTTTAATGCCGTTCAAATCAATCTTCAATGCAAAATAATCCTCAGTCTATTAAATACTTCTGCTTTAAAACGTTGCCTGTAGATGAATGCTTCCTATATTTAGGCTCATCTTGTTCCCACGAAATCGACCCACCGCTTTCTTCCTCTTTTTATGACTGGTCTTTCGTCCTCAAAGAATCGGATTTTATGCAGTGAGATTCCTCTTTTTTTCAATTCTTGCAGTTCTCATTCCAACAACCAATTACAACCCATCGATCAAATATTTTGTAAATGTTTCGAGACTTCATCAGTGTGATAGCCAATGACTTTGTTTTTGTAAAGAACGCTCACAGTAGCCGACATTTCATCCCGGGATCTACGTCATCAAACTCTCGCCTTAGTCTTAGCCCTAGTCGCGCGACTTTTTCCACAAAACGATAAAAATGGGGTACTTTGAAGCCTCATATTTTCCAACAGAGGTTTCGTTCATACCTTTCGAACAGAAAACAGGGTAAATGGGCAGCTCTCTGAACTTGAGGGCGTTACATGTGGCGTTCCACAAGGTTCATGGTTAGGGCCTCTCCTCTTTTTACTCTACATCAACGACCTACACCTATCACTAAATTACTTTGAGGTGAATATGTATGCAGACAACACCAACATCTCTTTTTCCTCTGATTCTATCCCGACTATAAATGAAAGTGTTAAGTCGGACCTTCTTTGTTTAAAAACTTGGTTGGAATCAAATAAGTTGTCTCTCAACGTCGCCAAAAACCCAAAATCTTTATCATAGGAAGTAGAAAGAAGTTGAAAGACATCGAAAATTCTGAATCAGAAAAATTACAAATCGTTATTGGTGAAGAACCAGTTTCAGCGATCAAACAGACAAAATACTTGTGGATCGAAGTCGACCAATTCCTAAATTGGGATGATCATATTTCCGCGATGACCAAAAAGATATCAAAAGGAATTGGTATGTTACGCTTTGGGAAAAGATATCTTCCCCTAACTACGACTCAGTCAATGTATAAAAGTCTTGTTGAACCATATTTTCGATCCTGTTGTTCCGTGTGGGGAGTCTGTAGTACCCGGCGGCTGCAATCGAATTGATGGAATACACCCACCCAAGTCCATGATGCTAAAAAATACCCCCTTTTTCACTGACATTTACCGGCCTTCAGGATGGAATTGGTACCCTTTTTTCTGGAATCACTGATTTTAGAGATCCATCAAAAGTCCATATTAAGAAGTGCCACTCATGAGAACCAACTTTGTTAATAGATGCAACACTACCAATCAATTTATATTTATCATCAAACAGAAGTGTTGTTGTCCACTAAACTATACTTAGTCCTAAAACCAACAAAAATTTACTATATACTTTACAGTNGATTGTGTCTTTTTCTGTTTTCTATAGCGGCCATTTTGAAAGTTCTGTTGTTAAGGAGGCTTTCATCACAGTTAAGGAGGTAGCGAAAGAGAGAAGAAAGGAAAGAAAAAGACGTTTTCTTTCCTTTCTTTCTTTCGCTACCTCCTCCGCAGAACCAAATAAATCATTCCTCCGCAGAGGCATTATGGCATATTAGTTGCGGCGCTCCCCAATAGAAGAACACATGCAGTGTCTAACTACCCATGTTGGACATGGTAATTTTCAATGTTTGAACGAAATTTATCAAAAATTAAACAATATATTGATCAAATAAAAACGCAAAGTTTGTTTGCAGAAAGTGTTCAATAGGCCAACTTTGTTTGCCATCTCATCTGATCACACGAAGTTAGCTGCCACGTGCGGACTGTAAAAACTTCGAAGATGACCGCGTTACCAGTAAAAACAAATAAAATAAAATAAATCTATTTTTTAGGTTGACTAGACGTTCTTATCGGTGAATTTATCGCTGAAATGTGACAGATTTGTTAAACAGGAATACAAAATGTTGGTTTTTATTCACGGGAAAGAATCCTGAGGTTTGTATTCAAGTGGTATGGCGGCAAAATGCGGGGAAGATAGAGGCGAGGTCAGCGGATAAAATTAGGCAACGGAGGATCTCAACTTGAATTTAGAGGATCTTATAAATGATACAAGAGTCTCATAAAAAAATTTATTGCTTCTAGTATCTAAGCAACTGTTTCATCGAGGTGAGGAACGGTTCAGAGAGGATTAGGAAAGGTTGTCAGATAATAGTGTTAGAGAGCTTCGTAATACTAATACAGACCTCAAGCTGCCCCTCCTAAAAACTTCCAGTGGCCAACGGTGCTTTGCTTTCAGAGTAGCACGATTATGGAACAATCTTAGCACTGATGATAAGACAGCGCCTACCTTAAATCGATTCAAGAATGCATTTAAAAGCAGCAACTAATCTTTTCGTTTGGGTTTGACACTTTATTTATTTAGCTTTTAGTTTGATCAACGTGTAAATTTTGATGAGTAGATATATTTAATTTATTAGCTATTTTACAGGGCAGTTTGGAAACCAGTATTGTAACTCTATACTTAACCCTGTGTAAAGAATCTAAAATGAAAAAAAATATGTAAAATGAAATCTCTGAAATCTCAGTGTTTTCAAGTATGCTAGAGCGGCTGACGCAAGATCAACTGTTTGAGTTCCTCAAAATAAACGAGAGTATCACGTGCAACCAAGCAGCTTTTCGAAAGTTATATTCCACGATAACATCGCTCATAGGCAGCACTCACTTCTGGTACGAAAACATTAATCGCAGTAATGTTAATGTGGCTATTTTTCTCGACCTTAAGAAAGCTTTCAATGCAGTCGATCACGATGTATTAATAAGAAAATTGCGCGCATATGGAATGAGAGGCAGAGCTGGGGATTGGTTTGAATCCTACTTAAATAATAATGGTCAGCATTCAAAAGCCAGAGATGCAACCTGTGGTACCCCCAAGGTTCTTGTTTAAGCCCTCTTCTTTTTATCATTTATTCTAATGATTTGGAAAAGTGTCTGAAATTATCCCGAGCTAGCATCTATGCTGACGATCCCAATATAACGATTGCATAAAGGCAAAATGAGTGGAGGTCTTGCAGCTCTAAAAAAATTGAAAAATATCATTCCACAATCCCAATTGTGTAACTTATATTATGCGCTAATTGAGAGTCACCTGCGTTATGCCGATGTATATTTGGAGTAGTCATTCGAAAACAAAACTAGCTGCTCTCCAACGCCTTCAGCATCGGGCTTGTTTAATAATAAAAAACGCACGAATAAAGGATAACTAGTCGGCTTCCTGGTTAAACGTAGGAAATCTTTTCCGTTACGATCGGAATGTCATGACCTACAAGTTTATGAACAGACTATGCCCTGAAAGCCTATGGGATAAATACCAAGTGAGATCTTTCCACTCGACCTACAATACGAGGTACTGTAAAGATCTCTAGATTCCTAGATATAGAACTGAATTTGTAAAAACGGCTTTCATTACGCAGCTCTTAAGATATGGAATGACACACCTGCCGAAATTCGTGAGCTACCAACACTGAATCGTTTTAAAAAAGAACTTAAAACGCATCTAAAGAGCTAGACTCTCAAACACAACTCCCTGGAAGATCAGCAATGGTTAGGTTTTATTGGTTTGTAGGTTTATATTCTTCAAATTTTTATCATTGTAAGTAGTTGTTATGTATTTCAATTTACTGAAGGCTTAATTTGTGTATAAAGAATATCAAATGAAAAAATGAAAACAATGGGATTGGGCTGGTGGTTGCGGGTTGGGGGTTGGAGCCGGGACGCCGGCATGGGGTTCCGGTAGAATTTCACGTGTGGATTTCTGTGTTGGGGTTTCGGTTTTAGTTTTCGGCTTGGGCTTGTCGCTTTGAAGTTTCTTTGGGGGATTCTGATTGTCGGGGAATTCTTCCCTGTTGGGGTCAGGTTTTTGCCTGAATGAATCTTCATACATTTTGTTTGCTTGTTACGTACCGGGTGGACCAAAAAGAGCTTCAACTATTTCTGAGCATTTTAAATATAGTTAAAATTCGATTTATGAAAATTCCTTTACTTCAAAATGCCTGGCATCCTTGAGGTCGCTACATTTATCTGATCTTGGAGTTCGTCAAAACTGCGACCAAATCCAGACGTCGATTCAACGTTGATATCTCGACGTCTTTTCAACATTCATCATCGACGTTTATTCGACGTCGATATCTAATCATTTAATAACGTGACGTTTTTTCGACCATATCTCGACGTCGATTTGAAGTCACTTGCCTGCTGGGGGGTTACTGTTTTTGGCCCACCAGTTATATTCAATATATATACTGGGTGTCCCAGAAAAAACGTCACAGATTTGCAAAATTATAATGCAAACTGTTTAACCCTATCAAGCCTAGGGTATTTGATGCTCTAGGAAGACTAGGAAGGCTGATTCTGCCCCCCTGTTTTATTTCTGTTCTGTATATGCTAGAGCCTGGAAACTTGGCATGTGTATAGTACATCATGAGATGAACCCAAAAATGAAATCTATTTTTAGTTATGTCACGTGACCTGCTCATGACGTCGTAATGTTTCATTTTCAAAATCAATAGGGTTCAGTACTAAAAATCTTCAATCGTTGATTGTGAGAAAACAGAAAGCATTAGGGACATCAGTCCAATTTTGGTGTATTCTGTCAATAAATAGCAATTGCTTTGTAAAGAAAAATTAGCGAAAAGTGATGACGTCATCACACAGGAATTCAAAGAATTTTCGCATGCTTAGTGGCGAAATACGCACAATTACACGTTTAAATTACAAAAAAACTAGTTGGTTGGATAGAGGATCAAAAGTAGTATATGTTCCTCGTCTTTTATCTTTGTATCACATTAGCTGTTGATTTTAATAGGATTTATTCGAAATTTTACACAGACATCTCTCGAAAATTGAGTGTGTTTACCCCCTGGAATGAATTAAATTTTTCTAAAAAATTAATTTTTAATTGTAAGAAGGATAAAAACTAAAATTCAGAAAGTCCTAACGTTGTAAGTGCACTTGGTAAAAATCCAAAGAAGAAAAACTGCTAGGGGGGGCTAATTTAGCCCCCCAGGCTTGATAGGGTTAAAACTCATTATCAAAACATTATTTTTATTTCTTATTTAAAAATGCAATGATTGGATTAAATTTTGATATATTTTCCAATATTATTGGTAATTTAGTTGTAGAGTTAAAAATCAGCAAACTTCAAATTTGCTGTCAGGATGTTAGGGCAAAACGTAAGCTTCCAGATTTTGAGCAAAAGGTAATGGAAAATCAGAAGCATGGAAATATCTGCAATTTCACGGCATCACTGAAAAGCAAGCAAACATAATTAAGAATCTGTAACACAGAGATCCCTTGCTGGTTCATGAGTTATTAAGTAAGGGAGTTCGTCATGCTCATTTATAATTGAAAATATAACTCTAATATTGGCCTAGTCATTTCAGGAAAAGTAAAGAACCCTCATGAGCAATTAAGAAGCATGGCTGTGCTTTGATAGAAATTTGTGTGAAGTGTCTGTGCAATGCAAAATAAAATGGTGTATTTGCGTGTTTGTCGGAAATGCTGTGAGATTTCAGAGATTGCCATGCTTCATAATTTTCCATTGTCTTTTGCTCAAATGCTCGAAGCTCTGGTTTTGCCCTTACTTCAAATTTGAAGTTTGCTTATTTTTAGCTCTACAACCAAGCTACCAAAAATATTGGAATGTATATCAAAATTTATTCTAATCATTGCCCATTTGAATAAAAAATAAAGTTTGATAATGAGTGTGAAAGAGTTTGCAATAGAATTTTTCAAGTGTGTAGCATTTTTCTGGGGCACCCGGTATGTAATTCATTTAAGGTTACTGTAACCCTTCAGACAAAAACTTCTCCATTTTTCGTCGTCATAATCTGATGGTTTAAGTATTTGAGTACCGTTTTAACCAACTCACTTCAAGAAATAACCACAATTGTTGGGAAATTTGAGCATTTTAAAAGAAGCAATCAAATTTCTCAAAAGTTGCGGGAATAGACATTAGGGGATTAAAGTAAACTCACTTGACCATGCAGCTATATTCATAACATCCCGTGCTGCTATTTTATTGATATAATGATTGATCAAGACCGCGCTAAAGCTTTATTGCTTGACCTGCGGCTTTATGTTTGCATTTTTAAGCATAATTGTTTTTCCCGCACGTTCTGCTGCAATTTGATAAAAGCCTGATTTCTCGAAACAATATCCCGGGGTACTGGTGGGTACTAAAAAATCTTGGTGTACCTAATGGGCCAATCAAATCGCTGGACACTTGGCACACAGGGTCACAAAGCAAATAACTACAAAAGTATGTCAGTGATTTATGATAGATCCACTGGTCCGACTCTTATAAGGGTTTCAAAGTAAAAAAAGACATTTCAGACAACAACATTAATTTAAAATTGCATTATTTCAAGACAGTGCTTTTTATTAAAGATTCGTGACAAGCTTTTGCAGTTCAGGACCTTAAGTCTTTGGTAAATAGATAGTCTTGATCGAACAATGCCCAATGGGGTACACCAAGATTTGTTCGCGAGGGTGGTCGATTTCACCTAAAATCTGGAATGAGTCTATGCGTTTATCTGGAATAAATCATATCTGTTGTTATTTAATCAACTGGTTATATTTTTATGGTATTCCGCGTTTCATTCTGCTTCGAATAACATATAATTTTGTTTGGTATAGTTTAAGGAACGGCCGTGGAAAATAGAGTTTCTTAATCGCTGCCTGAAGGGTTACAGTAACCTTAACAACAATATCCCTTCAGTAAAAAAAAGGCTACAATAAATTAAAGTAAAAGTCACAAAATAAATTAATAATAGCATAATTCTTTTAGTATACTGATCTTCCAGGGAGTCGTTCTTGAGGGGGCTTGAATTATCAAGGCTCATCAAATGCTTTTTTAGATGTCTTTTTAGGTAGCAGTCTTCTCCAAAACGATATACTTGGCTTCCGAAAACCATCGCCATGAACTTTAAAGACCACTTGATATATCACCACCTTGTCCTCCCCTCAGTGAGACATTTTTAAGTCTTGGGCACAGTCCTACGTTTTATCCACATGTCAGCCATCCAGTTTCCTTGAATGGTTAAAACTTTTGTCTTGTTAGGCCACGGATTCGGAGTTTCGAATAGAGGTGCTATGTTCAGAACAACAACTTCTTCGCCTCACCGCCAAGCATAGCAAACGCGACTTGTTTTCGCGTTTTTTGCATTTAAGACGGTTTTCTCTAAAGACGTTTAGTATCTACAATATCAGCATATAGGCCAGTATCAGTTCGAACTATAGACCAATATCAGTTCTTCCTTTCATATCTAGGCTATTTGAGAAGTTAATTTTTAATCAGTTTTATGAATACCTGGACGCAAATAAATCACTATACGAGCATCAGTCTGGTTTTCGACTCTTACACTCGGTTGCCACAGCCCTTATGGCTAACAATAATGATTGGTACCTGAATATAGATAAAGGAAAATACACTGGTCTAATTTTTATTGTCCTGAAGAAGGCCTTTGACACGGTTGATCATGAAATCCTGCCAAAAAAATTGAAAATGCATGGAGTGACTGGCCTGGAACATGACTGGTTTACATCATACTTGGATAATCGTAAACAATTTTGCAGGATAGATGGCACTTCTTTTGATGTGAAAGGAATAAATTATGGAGTTCCTCAAGGCTCATATCTTGGTCCACTCTTATTCCTGATTTACATCAATGATCTGCCTTTTTCCCTGCAAAAATCTCATGTCAGCATGTATGCTGATGACACGGCCATTTCCCTCTCTTCAAAAGCATTGATGACCTACAGAATGACCTAAACTTAGATGTTTTGAAGCTACATGATTGGCTGCATTCTAACAACCTTTCTCTGAACATTGTGAAAACGCAGTCACTTATTATAGGTGCTGGTCCAAACATCCGTAAGATCGAAAGCGAGCCTGATGTTCAACCATCTTTTTCAATAGGTGATCAGGAAATTGAAATGATTACCAATGCAAAAGTATTTAGGTGTTCAGATAGATAGTCAACTAAAATGGGACAAACATACCGATACTATCAAGACCAATGCTAATCGAGCCCTTGGACCTATTAAGTATTCTAAGAAATATCTTCCATCTGACGTACTCAACAAAATTTATAGAGGAATTGTTAAGCCCCATTTGAGTTACTGTTACTCCGTTTGGGGCTGCTGTAGTGAATCAAAAAATTAGCGTCTAGCAAAAAATCCAAAATAGAGCTGCAAGAATTGTAGCAAACAGCCCATACGATGCTTCTGCTGCTCCGCTAATTCAAAATCTTGGCTGGTCAACTATCAGTAATCTTGTAGGAAAAGAGACCGCCACGCTGACTTACAAGTCTTGGAATTCACTTGCCCCAGACTACTTGAGAAAATTATTCATAAAATGTTCAGATGGTAGAGAACGGTTTCCGCGCTCATCAGAAAATGATGTTAGGATACCGTTACTGAAAACGATCAATGGCCAAAGGCTTTTTCTCATCGCGGTGTAAAACTCTGGAACAGTCTAGAAAGAGAGACAAAATTGGCACCCTCCCTGAAAATCTTCAAAGAACAACTATAGAAGGGGGTGTAACTTTAATTTCATTTTTACGTTCTTTTTCATAGATTTTGTATTATATTATATTGTAAATTAGGTATATTAATTTCTTTTGTTTTTTAGTTTGGTGCTTTTGTTTAAACAGGTCGGTTTGAAAAACATATCTTGATATAAAACTTATAACCTGTATAAATATTTTAAAATTAAACGAAAATGAAAAATATAGTAGGGATTTAGTATCAACAAATATCCTCTTTGACGGATGTTATTTGTGACATGCTTTTCCTTCAGTTTTTGGGATTTATTCACAAGTGTCCGATTAGCACTAGTGAGTTCCCCGATCCTCTAAAGGCCGTCGATGCTTTATCGTTTAAAAATTCTGAATCCACCTGTAAAGTTAATTATATACCAATTAGTGTAGCAACAGCTATGTCCAAAGTCTTCGAGCGTTTGATAGCTAAACAGATCAATTCTTTTGTAACTACTAGGATATCGAATCTGTTATGTGCTTATAGGAAAGGACATAGTGCACAGCATGCCCAGATTCGGCTCATTGAAACTATTCGTAAGACATTAGATAGAAAAGGTCTTGCCTGTAGGATTCTGATGGATTTATCAAAGGCATTTGATTGTATGCCACATGATATGCTTATTGCGAAATTAAACGCGTATGGGTTTGGTCTGCAGGGCCTCAGATTAACAGCAAATTATCTCTCAGATAGAAAGCAGAGGGTAAAGGTTGGCTCAACATATAGTGATTGGTTACAAACAAAAACTGATGTCCCCCAGGGCTCTGTGCTAGGGCCACTACTGTTCAATATTTTCCTCAACGATTTTATCTACATCGTCGAACATTCGGAGGTGTGCAATTTTGCTGATGATAATACCATTTTTTCTTGTGATGACACTTTTGAAATTGTGGCTTCATAGAAGATATGTCGCGAGCGGTTTCTTGGTTCAAAACGAATCACATGGTCGCCAATCCATCAAAATTTCAAATTATGATGCTAGGTTTCAAGACAAATGATAGTATTGTTCTCGATATTGGAAATGATTCCATTGATGTTGTCAATAGTGGTAAGTTATTGGGGATTACCATCGACTCGAAACTGAAATTCGACCAACATGTAGCAAAATTAATCCAAAAAGCAAACAACAAGATCAGTGCCTTCTCTATGTCTCAAATTATTTAAATGAGAAACAATCTCTTTTACTGTACAACTCATTCATAATGTTTCACTTTAATTACTGTCCGTTGATATAGATGTTTTGCGGAAAGGTTGCCAATAATAATTTAAATCGCACCCATAAGAGAGCGCTTCGAATTCTCTTCAATGATTATACATCCTCTTTGAGGAGTTGTTGCAGAGAGCAAAGGAGTGCACTATTCATAATAAAAACTTGCAAAAGTTAATGCTCGAGGTTTATAGCAGTTCAACCCTAATTTAGCAGGGGGGGGGTGTTTGCCACCCCCTGTCGGTTTTTTGCAGAGCATTTATTAACGGCATGAGATATGACTCTCTAACTTTCTGAAAATTACTAAATTATCTATTAGCTACATTTTGACAATAAAATTTTTGAACAATGGGAGTCACGTGAAATATGAAAATACCATATTTGGAAAATGGTTTTGACAAAATCAATGTTTTTATATTTTTACAACCAGAATTAGTTTCAACTGTGGATTCTTATACATTAAAAGAATCAGCAAACAAAGAGCTTTCATTTGTTATGAAGAACAATGGAATTTGCTGACATCAGCATTTTTAAATGATTACGTCAAATGTGCAACCATTTTGGGTCAATTTTGCAAAATTTGAAGCGTTTTGCAGCGGAAGTTGTAGAAAATGCATAGAATTGCGTTTTGCAATACATTTAAAGTATTTGTAGCAAGTTCTGTATCAATTTTTGGTCGTAGAACCCACTTCGTGATTGTCACTTCATCAACATTTGTCATTTTCTTCAAAAATAACTGTCTAAAAACACCTTTAGGTATTATTTTTGTGTTATGAATGAATAATACGGCAAATAAGATGAAAAATAGCGAATTATATGATATTTTTCCCGTTTTTGGAACGAATTAGCTGGAGAAACTTATATTTTGACATTGTTCAATATTATGACGTCATAGTGACGTCACCTAATGATATGGCCACACCCAAATCTGCCAATCAGTAAAGAATGGTTAGTACTACGCCCTTTCCAGGTTTGAATGATTTCCCATTTATAGAGGCGATTTATAGAGAGGGTGTGGAAAGCACCCCCCCCGGCTATATTAGTTCAAAAAGAGCCCGGTTAAATTGGGGGTAAACACAACAAAATCCTTCTTTTTTATGGGATATGTTCCAGGAAAAGGAAAATAATTATAATTTAAGATCAAAGAATCTGTTGACATTGCCTCAAACTAAGAGAAATACTTATGGCAACGATAGTTCATCTTTTCGTGGCAGCATATTATGGAATTCCCTACAAAANAACTTTCTGAAAATTACTAAATTATCTATTAGCTACATTTTGACAATAAAATTTTTGAACAATGGGAGTCACGTGAAATATGAAAATACCATATTTGGAAAATGGTTTTGACAAAATCAATGTTTTTATATTTTTACAACCAGAATTAGTTTCAACTGTGGATTCTTATACATTAAAAGAATCAGCAAACAAAGGGATATGTTCCAGGAAAAGGAAAATAATTATAATTTAAGATCAAAGAATCTGTTGACATTGCCTCAAACTAAGAGAAATACTTATGGCAACGATAGTTCATCTTTTCGTGGCAGCATATTATGGAATTCCCTAAAAAATGATACAAAAATTGCCACCTCCGTCTATTCCTTCAAGATATGCATAAAAAATGGAATGGAGAGAATTGCAGTTGCAAAATATGGAAATAACGAACACTCAATGTTTATTCTTGAGGCTGATTTTGTAAATAGGGTATTTACGTTTATATTTATGAATTGTATTTTTGTTGTTGTAAATAGTTGGTCTTAATTAGTTCATATCATTAGAGCTATTCTTTTAAACCAACTTTAAAGAATTTAATAATACTAATAATAATACCACCGCGACCGCCGTCCGATTACAACTGCCGACACCCTAGGCCGAATGATATTTGAGAAAATAAATAACTGATTTCTGTGGAGGGTGGTTCTGCAAAACGGCAACTCGCTTCTTACAGCAGCGGATTAAAATGTGAAATCTATTCTTCTGAAAGGCAAATCGCCTTGTAATGTTGGAGCAGTTATGTAGATTTGGAGAGGAGCTCAGGTGGGCCGAGCAACCCTAGTTATTTTATTTTTATTGTTTTTATTTTTTAATTTTTATTTTTTTGGTGGACTTATAGCCCCTAGTTATTTCAACAAAATTATTATTTTCTGTTGAAATACTGTACAAATTTTTTTTCTTAAAAGCTGTTATTAAAAAACAGTATTGTATAACAAGAATAGCATTCCCATCACAAAAACAATGCCAGATAGAGTGAAAACAATTGACATCATTAGCAAAATGCTTCAAGCCATTCTCAATCATGATATTTATGAATTACATTTCTAAATATCATCATCTTATATTCATCAATTAAATAATGCACTTACAATACATTCATTTTTATTAGAAAAAAAGGACCTAAACTTTGTAGCATAGGGTTTCTTAACATTGTGTTCAATTCTTTTAGTAAAAGTTTCTTGTACAATTTTTAATCTCTCCTAAAGTTGAATTTTAAAATTGATCAAATTATCCTAAACAAAAATGAGACTTTTTAATATTATTTGGGTCGGCAATACATTTTCTGTTTAAAAAAACTTTGCAACTCACAACCAAAATTGAGAAAGTTTCTTAATATTGAGGTTGATAAGTTGAAAAATCGTGCAAATTGTGATAAAAGCATGACACTTGGTGGAAATACACAACTTGATATGCGTAACAAGATAGGATATAGTCCCCTTCTGAAAAATTTCCTCTTGTGCTATTTTTTGACTGGGGTAGTCGTCCCCAGTCCTCAAAACACGTTACTATGGTAAATTCTTTTCAGTTCACCATAGAGCCATAAAAATTCGTAAACCTGCACAATTTGATATGCTGAAAAAGATAAAGGTGGTCCCCCAACTAAGAAATACCCCATATTCATACTCGTGATGGGTTCACTAGTGCTTTCGAAAAATGCACCTACCTAATGAAATAATTTCAAATATATATATATGTACCTCAATATCTTGCTGCTTTCTATTCATCTACATTACATTCTCCAATGCAACTACAAAGCTCTGTACATGGCAGATCAGCTCTCCTGCACTGACATCTTGCTGATGAGCATCCTTTTTGCATTTGCAATGTTTCAATTCGCTCAGTACTTTTGAAACTTCCCCTGTTATTGTCCAGCGAGGAAACAATTTGACATTGATCATTTTGCAGCCCCATAACGTGGCATCAGGCAGTACTTGCATCTTTTTCCCCAGACGTATCTAGAATTATAATGCATCGCATATAGAAAAGGATTCAGTCAATAAGGCAGTGGCGGCGCCAGCCGCAAAGAAGTGCAGGGGGGAATTAAGATGGGGGATTGGGGGTGTAGCCCCCAGGAACATTTTTCAAGGCCACGCCCTTTTTATATTCAGGAAACGCCCTTTTTACCCTCAGGAAACACCCTTATTTGTATATCAAACTCTAGAGATGACTACTTAACCCCTCCTTAGATATTTTATCAACGGATTTAGACGAATTGGAAAACTGACCTCGAAGAAACGTGGGGGGGACTTGTCCCCCCCCCATTTCCCCCCGTGACTTCACCACTGCATTAAGGTCAACAACAGCACTTTCAAGGTACTCTCTCTTTTCCGCCCTTTTCTGTTTTCGTTACCAAGCAGACAACTATTATCATGTATTGATGCCTTATATTACTATGCTTTTAACTTACTAGGGGAGCCATGAAGATGAAACAATTAAATCATTAAAACTGATATGCCCTCGAAAATTGAAACGATCAGTCTTCTCGTTGGTCTTTCAATAAGAACAAGACATGTTATATCTCAAAAATACCCAAGAATGAAATTTGCTTACCCTGCTTGATATGCAGCCTTCAATGAGTGCTGGTGTAAGGCATCTTTCGTTGGTGGCACAAGATCAATTAATCTAGACTTCTTGGTAAAAAGTTATCTTTTACATTTGTTGACATCAGTCAAGGAACTTGATCGGTCTTACAGTAGGATCAAAAATTGTTGCAAATGTGCTAGATCATCTTCATTTATATTTTCTGGGCTATCTGAGAGCCTCTGCAAACTTTCAGTGAAATCAGAGTATTTTTTCCAACACTGCCAAGCAATTGCTTTTCCTTTGTCTGCAAAGGATGACACCGTGTCGCAACCGGTAAATGCATACCAATACAATAGTGCAGAGCAGTTGTCTTCTCCAAGTGTAGATACTAGTCTATGAACAGGAATCCACCTTATATTTTTTCCTGCTCCTAACTCTATCCAAGGCTCATCCAATTCTAAAAAAGTCAACTTCGCAATGGCGATAATGACGACATCAGTATAGACCGTTTCAATGGGGATTTTCGAATGTCCCTCGCGAGAACAATGCTTTGCACGCAAAAAAGCCGAGTATCAGCTTCCTCGTGCGTGGTTGCAAGGACCAAGAGCGTTAATTACATCATCTCAGCCATTGGTAAATAACCTTGTCCATAAATGTGCTCACGATAGTCTTCCATGGTACGTTTAAGTTGACAACGGACTTAGCAAGCATTTTGAAAGGCTCTGATTTTTTTGCATCAACTCTTAAAAAATTTTACAGTTTTTTGGCAATAGTGTTTTATCTGTCACTTTAATACGCGATCCTGTCCCCTTTTTTTCTCGAGCTCCTTCTTTTATGCTATTCTCGCGGTAGACGTCAAAAACTAAATCTAATCGCCCAATTTGTCCATGAGCAAGCAGTGTTCTAAAAACGATGCCATTTCGTTGTCTGCATAATCTTGAAAATTCTTTGAGTGGATTTTCAGCATATCAAATTGTGTAGGTTTACAACGTTTCGTGACTGTATAGCTAACAGTAAGGAAGTTACCATAATAACGTGTTTCGAGGACTGGGTGCACCTTTATCTTTTTCAGCTTATCAAATGGTGTAGTTTTTCCAAGTTTCGTTGCTCTATTGTGAACTGGAAAGAAGTTACCAACCATGATAATGTGTTTCGAGGACTGGGCGCAAGTACCCCAGTCTACAAATAGCACAAGGAGTATTTATGAGTTGGTGGATCACCTTTATCTTTTTCAGCTTATCAAATTGTGTAGTTTTACCAAGTTTCATTGCTCTATGGTGAACTCGAAAGAAGTTACCATAATAACATGTTTCGAGGACTGGGCGCAAGTACCCCAGTCTAAAAACAGAGTTGCAAATAGTCCTTGACCTTCCTCCAGACCTGGAATTAAAGGTCTCACTGGTCCTCATTTTAACTTTTTTGTCAAAATAACGGAAGAAGAGCTTTTATACCAAGAAAGTTAATGATTGATCTTCCCATGATATACCAGGACCGTCAAGTGGCTTGAAAACTATGGCCCAAATTTAGAAAGAGAAATTCAAGAAATGGTTCCCACTCCCATTAAACAATTAACCCAAACAATTTTTCGATGATATCTTTGATTAAAATTAGTGAATCTCAATGCGATGTGGCCAGGGTAAATTAACTGGGGGTATTGAAAAGAGGGGGTCTGGGGCAAAGCCCCCAGAAAATTGTTTGAGGAAACGCCCCTTACTTTGGGTTAGAATTCTCATTTTTTCATAACCTTCCTCAATTTTTTGCTTAAACCTTCCTCCAAACCAGGTTTGTAGGTTTGTGAGGTTTTTGCATCTCTGTCTAAAAATAGCACAATGGGATACTTCTGCGTTGGGGGACGACCTTTATCTTTTCAGCATTTCAAGTTGTGTAGGTTCACCAAGTTTCATGGCTGTATTGCTAAATGTAAACAAGTTACCATAATAACGTGTTTCGAGGACTGGGAACGATTACCCCACTCTAAAATTAGCACAAAGGGTATTTCTGACTTGGGGGACCATTTTTATATTTTTCAGCATATCCTATTGTATACGTTTACCAAGTTTCATTGCTCTATGGTGAACTGGAAAGAAGTTACCATGATAACGTGTTTTGAGGCCTGGGGACGAGTACCCCAGTCCAAAAATAGCACAAAGGGGCAGTTTCCAGAAGAAGTCTATATCTTATCTTGTTACGCACATCAAGTTGTGTATTTTCACGAAGTTTCATGCTTTTATCACAATTTGCACGATTGCTACCTATCATGATCCTTATCAACCCCACTATAACTTTGAATCGACATCTGATCGTTTCTAGTAGAGTTTCTTAAGTTTCTGGAAGAGGCTACTACAGTTTCTTATACGAGGTTCTTATAAGAACAATGAATGTGACGTAGGGGCGGCAATGTACAGGACGAGGTCTCAACAAAATTTCCCGGTTGCCAGCCCCCGGACCCCCAATTTATACTCGCTCCACTCGCAGCCTAGACTTATTACGTTGAATAATCGCTACCACCCACCCACCCTACTCGCTCATACTAGGACTCATGGCTTTCCAGCACAAAAGTTGGCCCTGTGGAGCGTGTGCCTCGTTTTCAAAAGCGACCAATGCTAAATTACGGAACAGCGCAGCGCAACAACAGCAACAATAGCAGCCCGCCAACTGCCACAGTTTCTATGGTTTCAACCGAGGTGTCGACATTTTGCTCGTGTTGACCACTTGGCTTTGATTCACATTTTTAACGAATGATCTTGATGAAGGTGAAGGTAAGTTAAATGTTCTTTTCCGTACAGTTTGTTTAGAAATGTATCAAATGGCAATAAGACAGTTGGTTGATATCGTTCTGCAATGATTTAATTGAAATTTGGCATCATAATAGGCCTAATTAACTAAGGTGAAAGTTAAGGCCTAGCAGCAAACTCTTAGTTAAAAAATTTTCAAGGGTTTTCAATCAGTGTTTGTTGTCGCTGTGAAACTCCTTTGGTCATAGAAAACAAAATAGAAAATGCAGCATTGCAAAGCCACTACTACAGTACTACAGCTCATCTCAATAACAATGTGAATCAACACATCAGTATTAACTATTATTATTAAGATTGCAGCAGAATAACACAGTACAGTACAGTAGCTGTGAACAAATTAGGGAAGACTCAGAGCAGAAAAGTTCAGCTTCCAATTAGGAAACCTTTGATTTTCATTTGTTTGATGAAGGTTCAAAGAAGCTGAAGAAACAGAATTTTCAGTAACAAATTATTATTTTATCATATGAACTTTCCTTTTATTACATATCTTTTATCAACAGATGAAAATCCTGAAACAAAATTGTTCCTGTGATTGAAACCAAACAATTGATCCTGAAGTTTTGGTCCATGGAAAGAGAAGAACTTTTATTATTTTAACAAGATTACTGTGGATAACACTGAGACATCAAAAGTATCACTTTCTGAGTAATCTAGGATTATATACTTGATTTTATTGTCAGAGGAATCACCCACCTGTTGAATTTTAAAAGATATTGCCCTTCTTGCAAGTTGACTTGTGTTTCTTTGGCAGCATGTTTCTGCTGTCATCTAATCTTGTGGGTTTTTCTGCAATAACTGCTTCATGTTTCTGCTACATGGGTTTTTTTGATGTGATTTNACTGAAGCCTAATTAACCAAGGTGAAGTTAAGGCCTAGCAAACTCTTAGTTAAAATATTTTCAAGGGTTTTCAATCAGTGTTTGTTGAAGCTGTGAAACTCCTTTGGTCATAGAAAACAAGACAGAAATAGAAAATGCAGCAAATCCACTACCACAGTACTACAGCTCATCTCAATAAAAATGTGAATCAACATATCAGTATCATACTATTATTATTAAGATTGCAGCAGAATAACACAGTACAGTACAGTAGCTGTGAAAAAATTAGAGAAGACTCAGAGCAGAAAAATTGAGCTTCCAATTAGGAAACCTTTGATTTTCATTTGTTTGATGAAGGTTCAAAGAAGCTGAAGAAACAGAATTTTCAGTAACAAATTATTATTTTATCATATGAACTTTCCTTTTATTACATATCTTTTATCAACAGATGAAAATCCTGAAACAAAATTGTTCCTATGATTGAAACCAAACAATTGATCCTGAAGTTTTGGTCCATGGAAAGAGAAGAACTTTTATTATTTTAACAAGATTACTGTGGATAACACTGAGACATCAAAAGTATCACTTTCTGAGTAATCTAGGATTATATACTTGATTTTATTGTCAGAGGAATCACCCACCTGTTGAATTTTAAAAGATATTGCCCTTCTTGCAAGTTGACTTGTGTTTCTTTGGCAGCATGTTTCTGCTGTCATCTAATCTTGTGGGTTTTTCTGCAATAACTGCTTCATGTTTCTGCTACATGGGTTTTTTTGATGTGATTTACCAATATTTCACTTTGTATGTTTGGCAAGCTAGCACCAAATGCTGTGTCAAGCAAAGGGGTCCATGAAATTGTGAAGTATACAAAATGTGAAAATATGACCACAACACGTATTGTTTATTATAAGAAAGAATTTGAGCCAGTTTCAGTTTTCAGTTTCAATTATTCATCAATCAATCCTAAATACAATTCTACATAATTACTATACATCTACTAATTTACAAGATACATACTATACAAGAGAATACATTAACTACAAATACTTTACATGATAGTATTTAAGATAGATTGATTAAGGAGGAGCTCTCTAAATAGGTTAACTAATCGAGAGAGAACCCCCCCATAAAAAACAAAGAAACTACAAATTT
>REGM01000164.1:684005-706477 GCA_004194415.1 Aurelia aurita
CAAATTTCCCAGTAATTGTGGTTATTTCAGGAAGTGGGTTGGTTGAAACGGTACTCAAATATTTAAACCATTAGATTATGACGAAAACGAAAAATCGAGAATTTTTTGTCTGAAGGGTTACAGTAACCTTAACAATACTGTCTTGCAATATTTTGAAGATTGGTTATCATCAATTGAAAGAAAACCAGGAAAGTATTCGAAAGGTGACAAAGCCAATATGTTCATCTCATATCAGACCTATGAAGGTTTGTAGATAACAGTGAAATCTGTAACTGAGCTCACCAAATACCTCCTGTCACATGGTATTAAGTACGTCCTCACAGAGCGCTTTTGCCAAGACCCCTTGGAAAATTACTTTGGGAGGCAGCGTGGAATTGGGCAGCGCAAAGATAATCCAACAATGAGAGATTTTGGCTCAATGACAATGCAATCAGAAATCAAAAGGTTTTTCTTCCCATTGCTTCTGCAAATTGCAAACCAGATCATGCAGAAGATGCTTAACAAAGATATTGTACCAGGAATATGCACGTTACTAAGTTAAACATTCAGAACACATGCTGTAGGGTCTACAGAGGTGAAATGGGTAAGATTGGGGTAAAATGGGCAATAAAAGATACATGGATAAATTTGGTAAAAATCTTGATTCACAGATTTTCCCCAGCTGCAGCCGGTGAAACTGCCCTCCTTGATGTTGTCAATGTTGATTTAACAGTGCACTATCTGTTGTTTTCCAGCAATCTATACTGCCCATGTTACCCTCAGCCAACCCATTTTACCCCTGCAGACCCTATTAAAAATGGAAGAGCATTTATCCCTGCACTTGTTCTTGGCTAGAGGATTTCTTTTTAATTTCTGTTCTTAGGGATCGAGTCTTTTGCTTCTTTGTTGCTACCATGTGTTTTTCTTTTACGTTCTTTGCATATGAATGGGCTCTTACTCTTACATATAATGGAAGTAAGCTTTCAAGCATATCCATCGCAACTTATTTTTCCACTGGTTTCTCAGCTTTGTTGCAAATACATGTAAAATTTGATATAACTTCACTTTCTTTGAGTAACTGGTTGATAATTTTTGGACAGTCTATTTGAAAAACAACTGCAGATGAGCTCTCACAAAAAAGAATCTCAGCTATGCTGACAATTTTCAATACTTCTGTTGTAACTGTCCAAAATCCTCCCCTATTTTTAGCATTTACAAGCCTGAGTGCACTTTTTCAGTTTCACTAGACTTTTGTGAGCATTTCCCAGCCAAAAGAAGAGCAAGGGATTGTTGGCTTTTGGTGGTTTGCCATTTTTTGGAATTTCTAATCCTCCTGTAGAATGTTCCAAAAACATATCCCCCTAAATACCCAATGCAAGCGTGATCTTTTTCAGAAAAGTTAATCTTTTCAGCTTTTTGCTTGATAATGTCTCCTTCATAGCTTGACTTATTTAAGTGGGCAAGAACGTGATTAGCAAGCTCAAATCCGAGCAGTAAACAGCAGTTTCTGCTGAGTTCTTTGAAGGAACAATCCTCTTTGGTCACACAGCTATAAAAGAGCCGATAAAATTTTTCAGCATCTCCTTGAAATTANCCAGCCAAAAGAAGAGCAAGGGATTGTTGGCTTTTGGTGGTTTGCCATTTTTTGGAATTTCTAATCCTCCTGTAGAATGTTCCAAAAACATATCCCCCTAAATACCCAATGCAAGCGTGATCTTTTTCAGAAAAGTTAATCTTTTCAGCTTTTTGCTTGATAATGTCTCCTTCATAGCTTGACTTATTTAAGTGGGCAAGAACGTGATTAGCAAGCTCAAATCCGAGCAGTAAACAGCAGTTTCTGCTGAGTTCTTTGAAGGAACAATCCTCTTTGGTCACACAGCTATAAAAGAGCCGATAAAATTTTTCAGCATCTCCTTGAAATTACAAGATAACCTCTTTGATGTAGGAATAGGTTACCAAAACATCTGTTATGTTAAACATAGCTTTATATGCCTTTATTTCAGTTAAAATATCATCAGGATATAGCTGTTCTTTTTCAAATTTGTCGATGCTATTTTGCATGAGCTTCTTCAGTGTGAGAGGGTGCAGTATGGACTTCGCTTTGACCTCGTCTGCTGCATTTGGGTGTGAGGCTCCTTTTCCTTGGCCATGTGTCATGGTAATGTGTCTTTTAAGGCCTCTATTTGATTTGCAAACCCTTTCACATTGAGCACATTTGTAAATAATAGATGGTTCTTCGAATACCTAGCAAAAAGAAAACGAAAAAATAGTGTCAACATGGGTCGTTGTATTAAACTAAGTAGGCCTAATAGTGGTTTGAAAACTGTGTACTAGCCCTGCCTTGTTCTTGCTAAAATTTCTTCACTGGGTGATAAAAACGAAAGGTAATTCTAAAGAGTAAAAAATCTCAACGTTTAGAGCACAAATACTTCAGCAACAACCTGGTTAAAAGAGTCAATTTTCTTTGATTTTCCTTCCTATCCCACCATTCTGATCCACAAAATGATTGGGCCTAATTATTGAAATCAGAGCCTCACAGTTTATCTTTGTGCGCTTTAAGTGCGAAAATAATTCTAAAGTAAGAAATAAACTTACCTCTGATACGTTAGAACTTATCAAGTTTGTGAATTTTTCATCTTGTTCAAAGCTATCGTCGTCAATAAGATTGAAAATCGCGTCCAAATCATCGCCACTAATAAATTCTTCCGCAGTTGCCATTACGTTTCGAAGTTTGTTATGAATTTGATGCACTCACATGGTCACGTGATCAGCCTGTTCAAGTTCCCAACGGGAAACAAAGGATTTGGACAATGGCTCGTTGTTATTTTCCAGACTACAGTTTTCTCTTATGACTATGGACTGANAATATTTTTGGTTTCTAATTAATTAACTAATTAAATATGGACAATAAGATTCAATGCAAAATTGTTAGCGCAATAATGATGCTTAAACACCATCAATTTCGCATTTACTTGGTGAAATCATACGTCTTTATCAATATTTGAAATGATCCCATGATTTTTCATGCAAAAATTACTAATTAATTAGAAATATGACGTCATAAAGATTGATGATGTCATACAATTTAAAAATTGCTGATGTCAGCAAATATAGATAAAATATATATCAAATGAAAGTACTCATTGAGACGAATCGAATGGTGTATATATTGATGGGATTTGAGAAGAAGTAAAGAAATCAGAGCCATTTTAGTGATTTTCTTTGTGACCTGTCTCCAAATAAGGGCATCTGGTGGTCACGTGGTAAAAAAATAGCCATTGAAATTTTAATTTTTTGGTTGCCAATTAAATTTTAATAAAAGTCAAGAAGTTTCAGCGTTATAGCTATGATCGTTTAAGAGCTATTAAAATAAGTTTGGTAGGGGGGGCGAAAAACGCCCCCCCCCCGGTTAGAATAGGGTTAAAATTGTTCCCATATGTACCTATAGCTACTGCTGCCTTCTGCTAATTTATACTAAACTACAGCGTCTGCATCTACATATAGTGAACTCTGATGTAGGAGCTGCGACACGTCCACTTTTCGTCTTTATGAAAATACTCTTATTCTAGCCCCACTTTCATGATGTAGCAGCAAAGAAAACACAAATTTCAGAATAACGGCTTGCACGGAAAATTTTCAATTAGGTTTCACCTTGATGCAATTTCAGCACTCCATAGAAAACAATTTTTAAAAGAAAATTAAAAACATCTGCAAAGAAGCTGTTGGCGCGATACGATGGAAGGATTGAAGGAGATGGGTCAGTTGTGAATATGGAGACGCAGAAAGCAAGAGGCATCAGGAAATTTCAGGCAGGCAACACTGTTTGAATGCTTTGAGAGAAATGGGGAAAAAAATGCAAAGTTCAACCAGTGACGAAAATTCATCTTTGCATTTTGACTATGATTGAAAAGTGATTGTTTCTATGACTTTTAAATTTGCTCTTGCAGAGACATTTTACAGTATGCGGCATCTATTCGAAAGCTGCTACATGTTAGAAACCGCAAAATTAATGACAGAAGTCTATAAGTCAATGAACTATCTCAATCCATCACTTGTATGGGAATTTCATGAAAAGAAAGATGTAACTTATAATCTACGGATACAAAATCTATGCAAACTGCCACAAATAAAGACACTGAGCTTTGGACAAGAATCACTGTCTTTTAGAGGTAGTTTCTTCTGGAACACCCTCGATGACAGAGTCAAAAATGAGCCAACACTTTCGGCTTTCAAAAAGAGGATCAAGCATTGGGCTGGAGAGAAATGCACCTGCAAAATATGCCGCGAACGTTTTGAATGAACTATTTAGATATTTTTGTTTGTAAATAGTTGGCTTGAATTAGCATGTTTTTATTACTATTGTAAATACCAACTTTAAATATGGATAAATATGAATATGTGACCTGCACAGTTGTTAGGGTTGTACCCTCCTGAAGCTAGTAGTTGGCGTATTTTTCCCTAAACAAGTCCCTAGATAGGTAACGGCCATCAGAATACTGAACGATAGGTCCTTCGCTGTAATTGGTAAAAATTGTATGCGAATTTTCGAAAGTTTGTTCATTCGTACGTTTACGTTTTATTTTGGATCATTGTGTTACTAATTACACCAAATCAGAACACACACTGGTACGAGAGAACGAGCTATATCTACTATATACACTATAGTATAAACCAAATTACAAAATACTTTCCTTTCGAGTCAAAAGTCATTCTTCTAGGCACAATGTGAAACGAATAGCTTGCGTTACCATGCAAAGATCAAATAGGACTGTGGAATTGTTTAAAACCGGACAGCGTTCAGATCCAGGGTGCAGTGGCACTGAGCGGCATACTTCATATGATAGCTACCATGTTGATGTGTTGGGGTACTGTGATTTTTGTTTTTCCTACGAGAGAAACCTAAGAATGTACGAACGATATGTGGCTACGGTACTGGCATTGAGGAAAATACGATTTCCGTATAGCCTACAACAATTGCGTAGATACATTCAGTAGACACCTTACGAAATTTCGTGTATTAGAGGGAAAAAGTCCTTGTTATCAAAGTTGTCTGCTTTATAATCTTATGATGCAGAGAGAAACTCTTCATTGTTCACATTGAATTTGATAATTCGAATTGATATTGTTGAAAGCTTTAAGATGCAAATTGAAAATGCCATTCCAAAAATTTGTTAAAAGGCAGCTTGTCCATAGCCTGAGTCCTAAGTTCATCATCGCGTTGTTTTGTCGAACTATTTCAAATAGTATTTGACAAATATTTCTGGAACAAATTCAAAATATAAATAGAACTAAAGTAGCCAGGGTCCAGGCCCTACTAGTTTTAAATAACGAAGAAATAAAAAACTTAGCTGGTTATCAAATTCCATCTTGCTCTTGTTTTCGACATCTTTCGCCTTTGTCTAATGTTTTCGTGCTGCCAACTCTTTGTGATACCTTCTTCATTGAAAGCGTCAATCAAGCTTCCTTTGAAAATGCATTGGTTATCTTGCCACTGATCGTTGGTAAATGACATTCTGCATAAACCTCTATTCTAGTGGATTTTTCATTACATAAACCTCTATTCTAGTGGATTTCACTAGCTCGAGTGCTCGCTCTCGTAGAGTCTCTCTTGCTTCTTCGATTTTTAGGCATGTTTCGACTTTCGAGAATTCGAAGCAAGAGTGAAATTGGCTTGATTTCTTCAACTTTTAGACCTCTTAGTAATCCGACATGCGGTCTATTGTAAGGAAGTATGAAGGCTGTGATTGGACGAGTTTTCCCGCCCTGGTGCTTGATTGGACGGTGGTGAGCCACGTGTTCCCGCTTTTAATGTTGATTGGATGGTACATTCTATAGCTGCCCACATGACTGCCCACATGAGTTTCACATGACTTTCGTCAGTTCATTCCTGTAATTTCCACTCATTGCTTTCGATATGTTGTCAGGTTACCGAGCGCAAAATAACACCTTTACTCAAAAGGGGGATTACGAGTTCTCCTTGTGTGTGTGGGGAAAACAGAGCGCATTGAATTCGGCCTCATATACTGTCAGATCCCTTTGAATATTAGAAACAAGCAACACACTAGCCCACTCGCAGAATCAATTGTATTCTTGTCACACATGAATTTTATTAAATCAATCTTTTGTGAATTATACTGATCATTTTGCAAGGCTTTCCAATTCATTTGCAAAATAAGATTTCGTTCGAGACTTGCTTCCATTGAGAGAAAATGGTTAAACCTGACGATTGATTTCAAAGGCGCTCCTTCGCAAAATTAATTAGATTCATGCTGCGCATGAGTAACATATGTAATTCACACATACCTTTCAGTTTATCACAGTGCAATCCATAGTGAGATTCATCGCAATAAACACATTCGTAAAATGGGTAGTCACATTTGTCTCGGCATAAAATGTCTGCTGGGCATGGGTTTAACTTTTGGCATGTGTTTCCAATCTACAAGCAATAAAGCAAACATTAGTTGTTTGTATGAAGATAATGATTGGGTGGCAAAAAGAATCATCCAAATAGCCCAGAAACTTAAGAGAATTATAAGCAGGGCAGTACCTAGACTCAATACATGTCGTAGTTTCGCTCTTTGACTGAGCTGATAACGCTACAACTACGATTCGTTCCTCTACGCTTGCAGAAAATAGTCCTCAAAACCAGGGAACTAAGGCCCTCACTGCAGCGACAACTACAACACCAATTCAATGCAGATGAGATGAGCGTAAGTTGAGGGTCTGATCGCGGGTCTGATTGGTCTGATGTAGTGACGCTAGGCAGTACCGACAGAAAATTTGTATGGGTGTATATCTAAGAACAATAGGAATGTCTATATGAATCTAGGCAAGGCCCCAACAAAAAAAGTAGACGGATTATGGCTTGGTTCGACGCTTTGAATTATTTGGTCCTCGATCATACCTTACTCCAAGAATCCCAAGAAATCCATTTCAACTTACCCGAGTAGCATTATAATCTGTTGACTTGTAAACCCATCCTGGTTTTGACATAAGCACTGCATCTTCATCCCCTATTGCTTTACTGTTTAACTCGCATTTCTTCTCATCAATTTGAGTATTGTATGATCTGCATTTAGGATGTTCCACACAATTAACCATACATTGGATATCATTGGTGTTGCTTATCTTAGCTATAACTGAACCATTCAGAGCCTTGTNTGTAAACAATATTTGTAAAAAGGCTGGTAGCAAACTATTTGCCTTGTCACGCATGTCCGCATATCTAGGAACTGATAAATTAAGACTTTTGATGAGAGCATTCGTAACTAGCCAGTTCCAATACTGTCCTTTGGTATGGATGTTCCATAGCAGAAAGTTGAATAACAAAATCAATAGGCTCCACGAGAGAGCCTTACGAATTGCGTATAAAGACTATACTTCCAGCTTCGTAACCTTATTAGAAAAAGATAGATCTGTAACAGTACATCAGAAAAATGTGCAATTGCTAATGACTGAAATGTTCAAAACTACTAACAATTTAAACCCCAGTTTTATGGACGAAATTTTCCTGCAAAGAAGTGTCACATATAATTTGAGAAATACCAATCCATTCTTGCTTCCCATGGTACATACAGTTAATCATGGTACTGAAACAATCCGATACAGAGGGCAGCGTATTTGGCACTCCCTTCCACAGGAAATTAAGGATTCTATTTCTGTGCAACAATTTAAGAATAAAATCAAATATTGGAACAATGAAGTTTGCGACTGCAGACTTTGCAGGCAGTACATTCCTCGGCTCGGCTTTTTATAGTGTTACACTATTTCTATATGAACTTTGTAATTTGATATAAACTTTGTAATTTTATTGACTTATTTTTACTTGTATATATATTTATTTAACATTTTTATTTAGTTTGTTGGCTTAAGTTAGCTTTGTTATTTAGTAGCTATGTAAGTTGCCAACTTTAAATAAATCGCTTATATTATATATATTTGCTTTCATTGAGAGAAAATGGTTAAACCTGACGATTGATTTCAAAGGCGCTCCTTCGCAAAATTAATTAGATTCATGCTGCGCATGAATAACATTTGTCATTATTCTCTAAGTCATTTATATTCTCATCTTGTAGTATCTTTTTATTGTAGCCAATGGCGTTACCAGGGGGTAGACCGGGGTGGACATGTTCACCCCAGTTTCTCAGAGTGGTATTTATTCATCAGCAAAAATAGTGTCAAAATGGTTGGGTATACCATGGGTATACCATACAGAACCTAATTCTTTACTTTGTCCACCCCACTTTTACAGGGCTGGCAACGCTTCTGATTGTAGCCACCCTTTGCACCAGCCTTTCACAAATTCATGAAGTCCAATAAGCTCCGGCTCTCCTGTCTACTCTGAGGTCTCTTTTTATTGTTAGTCAATTCACCTACTTGCAGTATTTGCACCCTGAGTTCTCAAACTACTTTGTACTCAGCCGTCTCTTTTCTCGTCCTTCCCTTGATATAGCTATTCCCTCTGCTCCCTCTGGCCATTCTTGCATTGCTCTGGCAATGGAAACTCCCATTTTATAGGTACGGTCTTTAACCCGTGTTCACTTCTTTTCCTGCCTGCTAGAGTTCTTTTCCACTTTCTAAAGATACTTCATCCTGTTCTTTCTAGCTGCTTTATTTCATCTCCTCTCTATCCTTCTATTCATCATCTATTTCTCTCCTTGCTAACTTTCTTTGTTTATGCATCGTGAAGTCTCTCAAGATCTACGCAAGTTTATGGCTTTGGCAAAAATATGATTTGCGTCACAATCAAGGGCATGCTTTATCTTGCATTTCAAAGCGGCTTTTCAACATGAAACAAAGAGGTAGTCCATTTCTATGGCATGAGGGCTACTTTGTAATTCATGGTATAAAATCCGGACCAGTTTAGCTCTCAATCGAGACCCATTAAAAGCCCTGCCGTTTTCTCCTCTAGAACCATTGATATCTTAGCTGGAAAAAGGAACCAATCTAAGTGAACCTATCCTCTCATTTTAGCCCCCTTTCCAAAAAATAAACTGGGAATTCGATTAAGATCCATATACTAATGGTTCGGCAGTTTGGTTTTGTTTAAAGATCATCCCCTGGTCCGTAGAAGCTTGGATGAAAAGCAACTACTGTGACGATTAGATCTTTATTGATATGTAGCCTCGTTTTGATGCTTATGGTCAAGTCAATGCACATTGAAGAGAGGAAGACTTCGGAAGTAGTTGGAACAGAATACGGAAGACTTGCAACTTGAAAACGATCATGTAGTTTAAGCAAGAGGCATCGCACATGTAAATAGACGTTTTGTACATAATTATGCTTATTTATTGCTGTTGTTTTTGTTTACTATCTGTTTACTCCAACGGACCCCGAAGAACGTTTCACGGGCTTAGACTAGGAAAAGAAGTCGTGACATTTTGGTGGCCAGTTGATGGGTCTGGAGTAACAGCACAGGACTACGAACTAAAGTATGAAGAGACCAGAAAAACTCAGAACAGGATTTTTACTCGCGATAGAAAGCAATGCAGTACGGAAAACTAATCGAGATATTTTATTGTGCGAGAGGCAAAGAGTAAAGTTTAGCGAAGAAGTTAGTGGAAATGGCAGTAAACAGCGAACTTTACAGGCCTACACAATTGAAAGGGACGTGAACGAACCGACAAAGAGAGTCAATGCAGTTATTGAGGCAGAAATTTAGAATCAAATGGTAAAGGCGAAACGATTGTGTACTAATTTGCGAAGAAAGACATAGATATGAGCACAGAATGCTGTCTTTGAAATGAATTTGAACAGAATAATGCAGATGCTCGAAGTACAATTCATGGAAGATGAATATTTGAATTCTGAAGATGTGGCATCAAAAAGGCCAAGGCTTGCTCATAAAGTGGCTGCCAGAAACGAGACTGAAACCTGTGAAAATAGATCGGCTCTTCATTGAACATTAAGAACGTTATCGTTATATTTTTATTGTGTTTTGTTGAGAAAGAGACTCACATTTATCGTAATCGTATTTTATTCGCGGAAGAACATGTGGCCAAACGGATAGAACAATTGTAATTGTTGTCTTATCGCGTAGTTGTTGAACTCAGTGGCAAAAAAATGGCAGAATCGCAGTAGGCTCAACAGTAGTCAGTTGGATAAATCTCGTGTATGGGCTCGAAAAAGTCTAGGATTGCTATCCATTACTTTTGCAGCTAGCGTTGCCAGAGTAGAAACATATATCTTAAGTGAAATTCGTCGAAAGAGGTTTCTCTTAAAGTGCCACTAAATCTTTTGGGGAGTTTTGCTTATTTAATAAAACTTAACGAGCTGGTTTCAAAACAAAAAATATTTTTCAGATCCGATCAGTAGTTTTTTTTCTATGGCTTTTCAAAGTTCGTATTTTGGGCATATTTTGCAATCAATTTTGGTAAATGACCGCGGAAGCCACGATTGTTAAGAGATCTCGGGCGAGGCGCCTTGGACGTCATCTCGGGAATGATGCAATCACACAAACAATAAGCATGAACGTAAACACACCGTGAACTGGCTTCGATTCTTGGTTCTGGAGAAAGAAAATCGCAAGAAAATGCCCGCAAGTTGGCTGGCAGCGAACTACAGTAACTCACCTGCAAGGAAAGGGGAATAACACTTCATCGCATTCCTTTTTATAACGATGAAGTATTGGAGGCAAAGAGAAGACGGAAGAACTGGGAAAATTGGATGAACTGAAGTTGAAACACACAAACTGGGAGCCAACTCAGCAATCCTGCACACATGTTCCCCTCAGTGGACATTTACGAACGAAGGATATTTATCCCTGAAACAATTCGTCGTTTGATTACAGATGAATACGGTGTAGCGCCTTTCCCAACTATCGCATCAACAAAGGATGAAGACACCGGCGACAATGTGTTTCAATTCAAGCAGAGAACGTTGAAAGGTAGGCATGTTATTACTATTTAGGCCCATCTATTTCTCTTCGTACAGATACCAGCATTTCGATTTGTTTTGTTATTGATAACGTAATTCAAATCAAGCAAACTTATCTTGAACCTTGAGTCCTTGAGGTAAGAGATTTCTTGGCCCAAGCGGACAGACTCGATAGTTCGTTCGGACAGACTCAGCACTCCCGAGCGAAGAATGCCATGCAAGGTCTGGGTTGGGATTGCAGTGATGCTGATAAAAAATGTTGTGAGCGATGTNGAACATATGGAATGTAACACAAACGAAGGCAGTCGGGACTTTTGTCAGGACAGGATTCTATTCAAGCACCTTTTGTCATAAGCCTTGCCATCACTAATCAAGTGTAAAATCCAGTAGTAACACGCTGCATAACAAACAAAGGGGTAAATTTGAGCAGGCAACGAAGACAATAATAAATTGCTCAGTGTCAGTGATAGAATTCTGTACGACTCATGCCATGTTAGTATGTCCAGTTGACGTCTTTTGCAGCTAGTAAGTGAAGTAAAATCTGCTTGGTTGACGACCCGAATAATTCAACTGTTTCATGTAATGGCTGTGTTTCGATAGGCCATCATCCGGGGCGGCATCCTGCGCATTGGTGAATAGATTGGTTCCAGACGATCATTTCGTCCGACTTTCTGCAGAAATAATGGGAACCAAAGAAATGAAGCCTCTGTAGATCCGTGCAAATGGTTGATCCTTCGTCATTGGCTACAGTGGAACGTAAAACCTTGAATCAAATCTGTAAACGAATCTTGAACTTCTGTTGCACCTCTGAAAGTGACAGGAAGACCTAGTCGCGCAGGATGGGGGACTGGGAATAGTCAGCGGAAATGCCATGCGTAGAGGCCTGGGACTAGCCAGCCCTTGAGGTGCTAGGGAGGACACCGAGTTATCTCGTGGCATTGGCGTTAAACTCAATTTACGGGGCGTAGAATTCTCGAATAATAGTCTACAATCAGGAAATTTCTCTTCAAAAGTTCTTTCTACCAGCAATCAGGAAAGCCAACAAGGACATCATTGCAATAGCGCTGACAGACTAAACTGGGACATCTCGTGGAAATTACTTTGATGAGCAAGGTTTTGAAAGAAAACAGGACATGTCTCTTGGGTGTCCACCTGCAAAAATTAAAATATTCTAATATTTGTAATGTTATAAGAGCATAAGATAAAAACCACAGCTAATTAGCATACAGCCCTCCATTTCTGTACAGCACCAACACTCTTTAGTATTCCTCCAAGCTTTCCAATGAACATTTCCCACATTTGCACCAGTATTTTAAATTAAGCTTGCTTAGATACATAGTTTATGAAGGATTTCTGTAAATAAATGATTTTGTAGTTGTAACAAACTTTGTATGAAATTCTAGCATCTGTTGATCAGCCTAGCTGAAAGGTTTCCCATTAGATGTTTGAGAGAGCAAAGGCCAGTTACAAACATTAGTTCAGTTCACATTCATTTCACACAGGATTTCCTGACTGATATCAAACTAAGCTTCACACCCCTGTCTGCCAGACTAAGAATTGGCATAAAAGTGATATAAAAGGAAAATAAAGATGTTCAGCATGTCTGGTTTCCTAAAACATCCTGGATAAGTGAATACCTGTCAGGTAATTCTGTGAATAAATGTTGACCCTCATCTTTCAAATTGGGCTTTTCATAACAACTAACCTATAGTAACCTTCCTGTTCTGTATTTAGCTACCTATTAAGTCTTCTGAAATATTTAATTATTTCTGTGAATACAATATTACTTTTTAAAAGTCGCATGGTTTGGCAAGTACAATCAAACTTGTGTTATATTTTGCTTACTGATATGGAGTCACTCAGGCCTAGGCCAACATCAATGTTCATTGATTATAAATGGATTTATCCTAACATTACAACAGGTATAGATAGCTCGTGTCCAAGGCAATCATACTTACCATTTATCTGATCAATAAATTCGTTGAAAACGCCTATTTAGTCTCGCTTATTGTGTATTCTCATGCTTGTCTTGTTTTCGCTTCAATCGATAATAAATTTTCAAGATATTGTCATCGCTGTCTTTGGGCCTAAAACAGCCGTTGCTGCTGCTCTTGCACCCTTAACTTCTTCTTCGACTTCCACGTCGAAATCTTAATTGGAAAATGTGAGAGAATGCCCCCTTGATGAAGAGCCATCATCGTTCGAGGATGCCATGATAAAAGAACAGAAAAAACGCACACGATTCCTTGCTCGATTCTACTCGATTCCTTCTTCTTCAACTGAACTCCTTGTGTATTATTATTATTATCAATTTATTTAACGTTGGATTACTGTAATACAATAGCTAAATTATATAGCTAATTAATTTCAACTTTAAAAACTTTAAATACAAATATTACAAAAGAGAAAAATGGATAAAATATTTACATGTCATCAAAAGTATAAAGTAAAAAGCAGATATCTAAAACTATTTATCATAAAAAGCCCAGATTCGGTATAAAAATGCGGCATAATCTACATGGACAATTTTCTCCGTACCAATTTTTTATCTTTGTTTTAAACTGACAAAGGGATTCTGAATTCGGTATTGTTGGTGGTAACATTTGCCACAGTTACGGACCTTTAAATCGGACGCTTTCTGTCCCGTTGCTGACAGATCTCACTCTGGGTTGCGTAAATTCGGTATTATTACGTAAATTGTAGTGAATTGTATTTTCACAAAAGATTTCCTGCATAAATGAAGGGTTTAACCCATTTTTAGTTTTATACATCTCCGTCATAAGTAATTGCAAGTTCTTTGAATGAATAGTAACGGCACATTCCTTCTCTAATAGCTCACTATAAGTAGATTCGGCATCCTTGTAAGTAATTCTCAGAGCCCTTTCCTGTATTTTGTTAATCTTTTTGTTGAGCTGCCTGCTGTGAAACATCCAGATTAAAGGACAGTATTGAAACTGACTGGTAATAAAAGCCCTCATGAGGGTTCTTAGCTTGCTCTGATCCATATATGGGGATATGCGAGCAAGTGCGTATAGTTTATTGCTAGCCTTTTGGCACAATTTAGAAACATGATTATCGAAGGAAAGTTTGCTATCAATTTGAACTCCGAGTAGCTTCTCTTCAGAGCTATTTACAATATCAGCATTTCCAATCCTGACAGAAACAGGATCATGACAACTCTGCCCAAGAACCAAAAGATGGCATTTAGCTGCATTTAATTTCATGAAGTTGTCGGCAAACCATTCTAAAGCTACACTACAATAATTTTCAAGCCTATGAGTTATATTGTTCAGGTTCTTATCGCAGGTATAGATTGTAGTATCATCTACATAGTTACATATATCCGAGTTTTGAATAAAGAGTAAAAGATCATTAATGCAGATGTTAAATAATAGAGGCCCTAAGACTGACCCCTGGGGAACACCACGTGTGACGCTTTTCCAAGAACTGAATGACCCATTTACTTTGACTCTTTGTTGTCTATTTGTGAGGTAATCGTTAATTAGTGTTAAGGCTTCGCGAGAGAAACCGTAGGCATGCAATTTTGCAATCAAAAGATCATGTCTGATACAATCAAATGCCGTGGAGAGATCCATCAATACAGCCCCTGCCTTACCACCTTCATCAAGACTAATTTTGAATTTTTCTAAGAGCTTTATGAGAGCATGCTGGGCACTGTAACCTTTTCTAAAACCACAGAGAAGTGACCATAAAAAGGGTGCAATATAAGCAACTATCTGTTTATCCATTATTCTTTCAAACAGCTTTGAGACCGTAGGAAGAACGCTAATTGGCCTAAAGTTAGTCCTGGTATTGGTTGGTCCATTCTTTAGAAGAGATGTGACATCCGCACACTTAAGCTCATCAGGAAAGGACGAATTCTCAATGCAATCATTAAAGATTTGCGTCAAAGGCTCTACACAGACATCAGAATCGGATTTAAGGATTTTAGGGGGGATATTTTTGTGCGTTGTAGCTTTCTTAGGATTTAAATTCCTAACCTCTTTGTCAACGGCATCAGGGGTAACTTTCTGAAAAAAGAATGGGCCAGCATTTTGATAATGACCTTTGATTTTTAGAATGCTAGGATGATTCGAAAATTTGTGTACGGCCTTCTCAACAGGATCCGTGATTCCTTCTGTTACATTTTCATTATTGGAATTTTCATTTATGCCAAGGGAATCGGTGACAGTTACGAAAAAGTCATTCATAGTTTCTGCTACCTCAACATCGTTGGAAATAATAGTTTCACCTTCAATCAAAACTATTTTATTCTTAGATTGTAGTTTGTCCGAGAAAAAAGGTTTCACAATGTTCCAGAATTTCTTATTGTCCGTGATAAGTGAGATGTCTAAGTTATTGTAATAATTTCTTTTTTCATTTCGAAATAACTTAACACAAGAATTTCTTTGTTTGCGAAATTTGCTCCAATTTTCAGCAGTTCGATTTTCGTTGAATTTATTACGTAATCTAGAACGTAACATGGTCGCTTTGCGCAGAGCGCGTGTCATAAATGGCTTATCATTTGCCCGGACATAGTTCTTCTTAATTGGAGCATGTTTGTCCAGAACTCTATCAAAGTAGTTTCAAATGAACTGTATTTCAAATCCGAAGGTTCTATTTTTCCTAATTCCTCTCGAAGATCATTCCTGAAAACAATCTCATTATACTTTTTGTAATTTCTATTGTTAATTAAAGTTGGTCCTTGTTTGGGGGAAAGTAGTTTTAAGGACAGTAACAACTATTTTATGGAAATCTGACAGACCAGTTTCAACTGTAGTAGTTTCTTGGACACTCCTGTTTCTGTTTGTCAGTACAAGATCTATGCATCATTTGTAACATGTTGGCTCGTGGACAAGATTTTTGAGACTATATAGGTCCAGAAAACTTTTCAACTGTTCCTCAGTTTCAGTCATATTAAAGTCCCCTATAAACATAAAGTTTTTTTCAATTTTCACTGTAGTGGTCGAGTGCACGACCAAGATTTTCAAACAAATAATCCTGAGACTGAGTTGGTGGACGATAAACACTAAAAAACACCCATTTCTTTTTCCTCAAATTTATTTCGAAACTAATACATTCGATACCATCGGAAAATTTGAAAGAATTTAACTGATGCGAAGGTATGTCACTTCGGACATAGACTAGTAAGCCACCGCCATTTGCATTTCTGTCCAATCGAAAGGGAGTTGCTGAACAATGATTGTTCATTGTGAATTGCTGAACAATGATTGCATCATTCCCGGGATGACGTCAAAGACTGACTGGTTCCCAGCACCCTAAAATCCCGGCCGTCGACCGCGAGTGGGTGTTGTAAAACCCCCCATAGCGGCGAACCCATTTCGCAAAATCAAAAAAGAACGATTGTATTACGATCCTCGAAGATTGATCTTTAAGATAAGCCACACTCCCCAAAAGGTTTAGTGGCACTTTAAGTTTGTTCGTTGAAAAAAAAGGGTGGCATGGGTTTTAACATAGACCTTGAGAGTGAAATTCGTCGAAAGTGATTTCCTCGAGTTTGTTCGGTGCTGGATCGCGAAGCTGAGGCTCATCAAGTATACTAGCGAGAGACATTGATCATGAAGAGAGACCCGGACTGAACAGAGAGAGAATTATTTATTCTCCATGAAACAAAGTGTGTACTTCGAACTTGGCTTGCAGAATATTCCATAAGTATTTTACCGTTCTTTTAGATTCCGTTGCTTGCAGGCAAGTAATGTAATCTAGGGGGAGGTATGACGTATAGATCTTTATTGATATGTAGCCTCGTTTTGATGCTTATGGTTAAGTCAATGCACAGTGAAGAGAGGAAGACTTCGGAAGTAGTGGGAACAGAATACGGAAGACTTGCACCTTGAAAACGATCATGTAGTTTAAGCAAGATGCTTCGCACATGTAAATAGCAGTTTTGTACATAATTATGCTTATTTATTGCTGTTGTTTATGTTTACTATCTGTTTACTCCAACGGACCCCGAAGAACGTTTCACGGGCTTAGACGAGGAAAAGAAGTCGTGACACTACCCCAGCTCTCATTTTGCAAAACAAAAAAATTAACTCATTCAGCACAACTAATGAAAGTGCAGGGCTTCGGTTCTATCTTGTCTTTCAATTGTCACCGCTAACAATTTGATTTTCCCCCTCCCCTATTTGTATCATAAGCCAGTGGCTATTACCACCCATTAGATTTACACTGAGCCTCCCCTCTTTACGGAGTTTCCCAGTGAAGATTTCATTACAGGGCTAGCTGTGACCCTCATTCGTATCATACACCAGTGGCTCTTACCATCCCTAGTTTTACAATGAGCATCCTGTCTTTAATAAGTTTCCCAGTGAAGATTTAATTACAGTGCTAGGTGTGACACCAATCGCTAACTGCCCCTTTCAATGGGAGGAATTTGCCCCCTCCCCCATTCGTATCATAAGCCAATGGCTATTACCATCCCTTAGTTTTCCACCAAGCCTCCCCTCTTTTGTCTCAGGATCCTCTTTGTGTTGATTGCGGAAATGAAATGTCGCATGTCACATGACTGACGCATACAGCAGGATAGTGGGCTTCCATCGATCTTTGAGATTTTGCCGCGTTTGTCCCTTTCTCCTCCTTACGGGGCAGCTGTGTTCAAGTTAATATTTGCCCTGTAAGGAGGGGAAAGGGGCAATCGCGGCAATATCTGAAGGATAGGCGATCATTTTTATTTATTCCAGCAGGTCCTTTTTTCCCGTTCCTCGTTTTAGCCCGTTCAATTCGTATGGAGTCCGTCTATCTTCACAGGTGCATCTAATATCCTCAGATGTTGCCGCGTTTGCCCCTTTCCCCTCCTTACGGGGCGAATATGAGAAATATGATTCTTTCATGCACCAGCTACTGGGAAGACGCAGATATGTGAAAAGTTTTGCGAGGATTGGTCGAGCGGTGTTCGAGTTATAGGCTGAACAAATTTAGCTTCAGAAAATATTATATAGATATATAGATTATTGATTTACAGTATTCCCTGTGCTTCAAGAATTTGCTGAGGCCAAAGCAGCAATACGCTGGTTTGGAGGTAAAGGCAAGTTAAAACTTGCAAGATTATTTTTTATCTTTGTGAACCCCTTTTTGAACTTTTTAAATATTTACTTTAATTTTGTGGCACATTGATATTTACTTATTTACGTTTAATGTTTATCAACCAAACGACCTTATTCGCCTCGTCTTGATCAAGTGTATGGACATAATAATAACTAGGCTTGCTGCACGGCGGCCGCGCTGTCCCGCCGTCGTCTGAGTAATTGTTTGGGAAGGATTGTCTTGCCTATTGTAGCCTATACAGCGTGAGCAGACAGGAAGGACGCTAAGAAACACAGAAACTGACTTGAAAATTCCTTTGTTTAGAACAAACAATGGACCGAAATCATTTTCATACCGAGGGGCGAGCGTTTGGAATGGTCTCGATCACCAAATTAAACTGTCCCCTCGTTATCAAATTTCAAATTAAAACTAAAGGAAGTATTATAACAACCAATATCACGATTTCTTTTATATAGCAATAATATTTTTGTTTTCCGTTATGATTAATTTTGAAAAATAGGTTTCTTTTATAATTTTCCAACACTCCATTAAGAAGTAGTAATAGAAATTTAGTTTTTTCTTTAGTTATTTTTAACAGGGCACATTGTAAAACAGTTATTAGAACTGAATGTTTGCACCCTGTATAAAAAATTTAAAATCAATCAATCAAATTTTAGCTGTATGTCACTTTATGTGATCAAAATTTTATCATATGTCCGGTCTATCAAAGGAAAGTTATAAAATTGGATCTCAAGTTCTATACCTGTGATAAATCGCTATTTATTCTCTTCTACTAGTTCGAAAATGTCTCTTCTACTAAACCAAGAATCGCTCGAAGAAATCATCACAGTTGTACGTTTTTGAACTCCATATTCCATTCTCATATACGACTACATTTCATCATCTCAACTAAGCACAACTGAATCATTAACTTGACATACTTCTACGCCCTAACCTTCTTTGATTGATTGATTGATTGATTGATTGATTGATTTTATATTCTTTAACCACGGTAACCCCGTCAGCTAAGGCTGCTTTTCAGGGTGCCGTGCCATAAAAATTACAATTTACAATTTAATACATGTGAAACTAAAACGTTGATAACTTAATTNAACCACGGTAACCCCGTCAGCTAAGGCTGCTTTTCAGGGGG
Source organism: Aurelia aurita (assembly GCA_004194415.1). NCBI lineage: Eukaryota > Metazoa > Cnidaria > Scyphozoa > Semaeostomeae > Ulmaridae > Aurelia > Aurelia aurita. The sequence continues at coordinate 703,060 of REGM01000164.1, forward strand.
CCGTGCCATAAAAATTACAATTTACAATTTAATACATGTGAAACTAAAACGTTGATAACCTAATTACAAAACTAGAATCTAGAAATAAATACATTATGGTCATACTCATAATCGACTTTTAAAAGCATAAAGAGAGGGTGCTTGCTTGACCTCCGGTTCAAGATTATTCCAAAGGTGCGCACCACGATACGAGAATGATTTCTGCCCATTTGTCGTTTTCATAAGAGGGACGCGTAAGTCAGTCTCAGAGTTTCTTAACTTGACAGTGTCCCGTGAAGATTCTTTTGAAAAAATATTCGAGAGATACGTAGGTGCAAGACCATTTATGGATTTGAAAACGATGCTCGCTGTCTCTCGTTTGATAATTTCAGCGATAGTTGGCCACTTTAGCTTCTGTATATTCTAACCAATCATAATATAGTCAACAGGAAAACGTTTGTCATCAAATTACTTCTACGTAAGTTCTTGCATTATACGCTAATTGGTCTACATAATAAAACATACCATACCTCTGATGGGTATACGCGCATGCAAGGCTATGACGCACATGGAGTACTCTATTTTTCTAACTAATTAAACGACAGTAACTACAACAACACATTCAAGCAATGCAGATTATGCGCATGCAGGGTTTTCCCAACACTCCCCCTCCTTGAGCCATTAAGGGTCAAGCATAAGTTGGGTCTTGATGCGCGCATCCTGTGCGGCTGCTCTGCGAGGTCTCCCCCCCCCTAGGGTTATTTTCCTCTTTCCCTTCTTCATTCGCATCCTCAGTTTCATTCTCACTTTCCTTGTCATTCTTTCCTTTTACAACTAGTTTTCTTTCCGTCTCTAAAGGAAAGAGTTTCTGCAGAGGGCGATTCCATATTTCTGGCTTACCTCTTGTTGTCGCTTTTCTAACTTGTGCTCCCCTGACTTGTCCATCTCTTCCACTTATCAATTTTTCAATGATTCCAATCTTCCAATTGTTTCTTTTAGCATTGTCTTCTTGGATAAGTACAATGTCTCCTTTGGCAATCTTATTCTGTACACCATCGTGTATTCTGTGGACTTCGCCCAAACCTGCAAGATATTCTCTGTGCCACCTGTTCCAGAAATGTGTCAATTTCTTGGTCAGGTACACAAAACGCTTGGAGAGACTATTGCTATCTGCATATTCATCAACATTTTCAGATAACGGAGATGTATGTCTACCAACCAACAATGGGATGGGGTTAATACCTGCTCATCAAATTCTTCATGATAATATGTAAGAGGTCTTGAGTTAATTGTGCTCTCCACTTCAGCTAAAACTGTACTCATTTCATCTTGAGAGAGCCTTGCATTGCCTAAAACTTTCTTAAGACAATATTTTGTGGTACCTACCATCCGCTCAAAGTGGCCACCCCACCACGGCGTCCTCTCTAGATTGAATTTCCAAATGATTCTCCTAGCACTTAGGAAGTCTCCTATAGCACTGTCACTAAGCAATTTATGCAAAATCTTGGCAGTAAGCTTAAAGGTCTTTGCATTGTCAGACAAGATTAGCCCAGGAGTACCTCTTCTTGCACAAAATCGACGTAAACAATTGATAAAAGTTCCTGTGGAAAGGTCTGTTACTAGCTCAAGATGGATAGCTCTAGTAATACAGCAACTGAAAAGGGCAATATATGTTTTAATCATCTCACTATTCTTTGTTTTTACGAACAGTGGGCCTGCAAAATCTACACCAGTGCTACTGAACGGTGGTGCTTCTTAAACACGAAACCCTGGCAACGCTGCTGTTTTTGGTGCATTGTATGATTTTCCATTCAGCTTCCTGCAAAGAAAAAAAAAAATTTAAAAATCTTCTTCACAAACTGTCTTCCTCTAGTCACCCAAAACCTTGATCGTACCTCTGCAAGGGTAGAACGAACCTTACTATGGTACACTTTCTCATGGCAATCCAACACAACGAGGTACATGCACCATACAAAAAAGCAACTGTTAGAGGCAACAATAAACCACATGTCTCGAAAGAGATGAGAAAAGAAATCATGAGTAGAACTCGGTTAAAAAAGATCTCCACTAAAACGCGTAAGGAAGAAGACATTCGTAGGTATAAGAGGAAAAGGAATAAAATTGTTAAACTTAATAAAGTTGCAAAGAAGAAATTTTTTCGAAGTTTAGATCCCGCAACGATTGGTAGTGATAAACAGTTCTGGAAAACTTTCAAGCCGTTATTATCTAGTAAATCATCAAATACTCAAGAGAAGATCATTCTCGTTGAAAATGGTTCTAGAATCATCTGTGACAAGCAAATAGCAGAATGTTTTAACGAGTACTTCGTCAATATCACTGCTACGCTACCCATTGAGGCTCCTATGACCCCACCATCATATGTCCCTTTGCAGGACCCTGTTTTAAATGCCATCAAAAAATACGATAACCATCCTAGTTTAATGTTGATTAGAAATAATGTTGTAAATGATGAGACGTTTGAGTTTCATCCTGTCAGCCCTATTGATGTCTGGAATGAAATTAATAAGCTAGACAATTCGAAGAAAACTAGTGGATGTATTTCGGTTGATGTCCTCAAATTAATATCCGGTTTATGTCACATCGAAATAACTAAATATTTCAATACGATGCTACTCACTAGTGAGTTCCCCGATCCTCTAAAGGCCGTCGATGTATCATCATTGTATAAAAGTTCTGAATCCACCTGTAAAGTTAATTATAGACCAATTAGTGTAGCGACAGCTATGTCCAAAGTCTTCGAGCGTTTGATAGCTAAACAGATCAATTCTTTTGTGACTACTAGGATATCGCATCTGTTATGTGCTTATAGGAAAGGACACAGTGCACAACATGCCCTGATTCGGCTCATTGAAACTATTCGTAAGATATTAGATAGGAAAGGTGTTGCCGGTATGATTTTGATGGATTTATCAAAGGCATTTGATTGTATGCCACATGATCTCCTTATTGCGAAATTAAACGCGTATGGGTTTGGTCTGCAGGGCCTCAGATTAATAGCAAATTATCTCTCAGATAGAAAGCAGAGAGTAAAGGTTGGCTCAACATATAGTGATTGGTTACAAACAAAAACTGGTGTCCCCCAGGGCTCTGTGCTAGGGCCACTACTGTTCAATATTTTCCTCAACGATTTTATCTACATCATCGAACATTCGGAGGTGTGCAATTTTGCTGATGATAATACCATTTTTTCTTGTGATGACACTTTTGAAAGTGTGGCTTCAAACCTTGAAGAAGATATGTCGCGAGCAATTTCTTGGTTCAAAACGAATCAAATGGTCGCCAATCCATCAAAATTTCAAGTTATGCTGCTAGGTTTGAAGACTAATGATAGTATTGTTCTCGATATTGGAAATGATTCTATTGATGTTGTTAATAGTGTTAAGTTATTGGGGATTACCATCGACTCGAAACTGAAATT
>REGM01000165.1:25233-49283 GCA_004194415.1 Aurelia aurita
ATAGCGTCAAGTAAGATTGATCAATCTTGTTTCAAGTTGATAATACGCATAAAAAACAAGAATAGTTTGTTTGAAAATTTTCGATCTATCGTAGATCTTCATCAGTCAATTAATGTTCGAATAAATGCTTTAAAGTCTAACGTTATCAAATACGAATGTTGTATTCCATTAATAACAGAAGTCTAAAATTCTTATGATTAAATAGAAAATAGAGTACGATGAATGTGACGAAGTTTGATTAAAAGGCTAAATATGCTTGTATAACTTATAAAATGTCTTTCCGAGCTCATTAAGGCTAGAGTTTAGTCCGTATGGTTCTAAAGAGTCTAATCGTGATATCCATAAGTTTTCGTAATGTTCTAGTTTGTCACGATCTCCTTCTAATCTTTGCAAGATGTGAACTTTCAAGTCATGATCGAAATTGCATGATTCACTCTCATGGAAATGTTTGCCCAATTCTGTGGCATCTGGATCATGTCTCGCATCGCTACGGTGTTTGTTAAATCTTTGGCTCAATGTTGTAGATGTGTATCCGAATATTGTATTTATAAATCCGTTGTCTCAGTTTATAAGAATAAGACGTATTTGCCATCTCTTGACTGACTATTTATCGATACTCATATGGCACACCTCATGAAACCATTTTATACTTCAAACTCTCATCAGCAGTCTTCCATAAGCGGCAAGAAAACTCCGGGTCACGGCTAGCGTCTGCTCTCCGCCATGACAGCGAGGAAAAGAAAAAAGAAGAAAAAAGGAAATCAGAATAGATAGGCCTACAATTTTGAACTCTAAGAATTTTTAAAGATTTCCTTATTGATCCTTTCGTTCCTTGTAGAGCACCTTTAGTTTGTTTACCTTTTCTTGATTCTAAGTAATTTGTTTCCTTGGGCTTGAGACATCATCGTGTGAACGAGCTTGAACAGTGCTTGAACGTGAAGCAAAGATGAACTGTGTGCAGTAATGGCGCCCAAATTAGAATGAAACTCAAACAAAATTGGCGCGCAAAATGCGCAGCGATTCTTCTCGCGACGAGGGCGCGATTTGGTTTCAGTTCTCTCCGATTTGAGAAATATGTGTTTACATGACACTTTCATGCCGGCATGAGTTTCATGTCGCCCCGACATAATGAAAACACAACAGTAGGTCAGACCAGCACCCGATATGAAACTCGTGCCGGCATGAGTTTCATATCGGGTCTCATGTAAAGAGCCTCTAATTTGATTGGTGAATCTGTCGTAGAAAGCAAGTTATTTGGTAAGGGTTTCCCTGGTGCCATCTCCAGTGTAGACGTATATTTCATCTCATGGTCCTTAATCCTTGTTCATGTTAGGTCATTAAAGTCGCTAGAGTCGCTGGGGTCGTTTGACGAACGAGTCAAATCCAAACGACTGAATGTGAACGGCAAAAACTTAGTCGTTGTGGTCGTCAGGGTCGTTTAAAGGAGGACATTAAACATAAAAGCATTTTACCTTTCAAGGAGTCACTAAAAAGATTTAGAACATCATTAAATAGTCTTAATTTTGTAAAAGGAACTGGTCAATTATTGAATAAAGACAATAGTTTTATATATAGGTAGCTTTAATATGAACATGGACATACTTTTTCTTTCCGTTTTAATTACTATATAGTTTTAACTACTTCAATCTTAGTTATTTTATTTATAGCAGGTACACATCAGCTGCAAGCTGCCAGTATCATACCTGCTTTAACAAAAAATATATGTATGTATGTATGTATGTATGNTATAGGTAGCTTTAATATGAACATGGACATACTTTTTCTTTCTGTTTTAATTACTATATAGTTTTAACTACTTCAATCTTAGTTATTTTATTTATAGCAGGTACACATCAGCTGCAAGCTGCCAGTATCATACCTGCTTTAACAAAAAATATATGTATATGTATGTATGTATGTCGAGGAGTTTATTTTCGCCGTTCACATTCAGCCTTTTCAGTCTTTTTCGTCGTTATGGTCGTTACTCCATAACGGCCGTTACTCCAGCGACTTCAATACCATTTAAACAATCCTCTTCGCCGGGTGCTCAATGAATCTTCAGGAAACGCAAAACTTGATTTTCTTGAAATTTTATATTACAAGATCAAAAACAAAGAATTAAATTCTCAGGAATTTTGAACTGTAACTGTATTAACAAAGTTTAGGAAATCAAGTTTATGCCATCAGAAGCTGAAATCTCTCCTGGTTTCAAATCTGAAATCCATTTTTCTGCATATTTTATGTTCATAAATCATAAGCTAAGTCTGTATCTGTAAAGCCTTAAGTAACCCTGTTCTCACTGGATGAAACGCCCTCGTTTTCAAATTCGGCCTTGATCTAGATATTCTCTGGGGTCCTACATGGCCTAGGATGCCTCTTTGCATGCCCTCGCAGGTCCCGGGGGACCAGGAGGCATATTTAAGCTATGGGGCACATGAATTCTGCCCTTTCAAGCAACAAGACGTCCATCAGCGGTTTTTCGAGTTTCAAGTACGACAACAATCATCGCTGACATACACATCTATATGGCACAGGCACGGAACGAGCTCAACGTGGCTTTTGTTGAGGCCCTCGCTTTACTTAGGCTTAGGGCAAAATTGAGCGAATTGAGTCGCTATCGTGTAAGTTGATGGACAACAGAATGCTAACAATGTAAGTTTTGAACTTTTTCTTCATTTTCTTGACCAAACCTCGTGCAGTTGGCCTAGTGCTTGTTGTAGCAACTACATCACCTCCAACAATTTTTATCAGCGAACTCTTGACATGCCATATAGCCGAGGGTCATGGAGTTGTTGTTTGGAAGTGTGGTGGTTAGATTTTTGTATCGCATGGCGGTGCTTCATTTTGCAATTAATGTTTACCTAATGGACTGAATGAAGTGTGTAAGTGAATTTAGCAAATTGTTTGCCCAGTTGGTGTGTGATTTAGTAATGGTGGCCCAACTGAAGTGCGTAAAGTAAATTGTAAAAAAATATTTGCCCAGTTGGTTCATAATTTAGTAATGCTGGCCCAACTGAAGTGCGTAAAGTAAATTGTAACAACAAGTTTGCCCAGTTGGTGTGTAATTTAGTAATGGTGGCCCAACTGAAGTGCGTAAAGTAAATTGTGACAAATTGTTTGCCCAGCTGTTGCGTAATTTAGTAATTGTGGCTCAACTGAAATGCGTAAAGTAAATTGTAATAACTTGTTTGCCCAGTTGGTGCATAATTTAGTAATGGTGGCCCAACTGAAGTGCTTAAAGTAAATTTTGACAAATTGTTTGCCCAGTTGGTGGATAATTTAGTAATGAGGGCCCAACTGAAGTGCATAGGTAATTAGTGACACATTGTTTGCCCAGTTGGTGCATTATTGAGTAAGGTTGGCCCAATTGAAGTTTGTAAGTAACTTGTAAGAAAATATTTGCCCAGTTGGTGTGTATTTTAGTAACGTTGGCCCAACTGAAGTTGTAAGTAAATTTTAACAAATTGTTTGCCCAGTTGGTGTAGTTGGTGCATAATTTGGTAATGATGGCCCAACTGATTTGTGAAAAATAAAACTTTAACAAATTTTGACCCAGTTTGTGCGTAATTTAGTAATGCTGGCCAAAATGATGTAGATAACTAAATTCTCGCCTATTTGATGGTTAATTTGGTTATATTTGCCCAACTGAAGGGCACATTAAGGTTACTGTAACCCTTCAGACAAAAAATTCTCGATTTTTCGTTTTCGTCATAATCTAATGGTTTAAATATTTGAGTACCGTTTCAACCAACGCACTTCCAGAAATAACCACAATTACTGGGAAATTTGAGCATTTTAAAAGAAGCAATCATATTTCTCAAAAACTGCGAGAATAGACTTCAGAGGATTAAAGTAAACTCACTTGACCTTGCAGCTATATTCACAACATCCCCTGCTGTTATTTTCTTGATATAACGATTGACCAAAACCGCCCTAAAGCTTTATTGCTTGACCTGCGGCTTTATGTTTGCACTTTCAAGCCTAATCGTTTTTCCCGCGCGTTTTGCTTCAATTTGATAAAAGCCTGATTTCTCGAAACAAGATTTCGGGGTACTGGTGGCTACTAAAAAACCTTGGTGTACCTAACGGGCCAATCAAATCACTTTACACTTGGCATACAGGGTCACAAAGCATATAACTTCCAAACGGTGTCAGTGATTTATGATAGATCCACTGGTCCGACTTTTATAAGGGTTTAAAAGTTAAAAAAGACATTTCAGACATGAACATTAATTTAAAATTGCATTATTTCTAGACAGCACGTTTTATCAAAAATTCGTGACACCGTTTTGCAGTTCAGGACCTTAAGTCTTAGGTAAATAGATAGTTTTGGTCGAACAATGCCCGATGAGGTACACCAAGATTTTTTCGCAAGGGTGGTCGATTTCGCCTAAAATCTGGAATAAATCTTTTGCGTTTTTATTTAATCAACTGGTTATATTTTTATGGTATTCTACGTTTAATTCTGCTTCTAATAACATATACGTTTGTTTGGTATAGTTTAAGGAACGGCCGTGAAAAGTAGAGTTTCTTAATTGCTGTCTGAAGGGTTACAGTAACCTTAAGTGAATTCAAAACTGTTAACCCATTTTATGTGTGGAGTGATAATTTTTGCCTAACTGAAGTGCTTTGATGTTAACAATGTTAACGCATTGTTCGCCCCAGATGGTGTGTGGTTTATCTCAACTGAAGTGCTTGATATGTCAACAAGCAGTTTGTTTGCAAATTTGCTATCATTCATGCCTGTTGCATGACTGAATTTTTTACGTTGTTCTTGGCATGTTTTCGCCATGTTTCTCCTAATTATTTTCTTTGTATCACCTGTTAAAGGCAATCGGCAGTGTTAAAAAGGTGAGTTCATGAAACTCTGTGCATCAAACTTGGATCAGCCCATGGTTCTAACGTTTCTTAATTTTCACATGACAAGTTCGACGATTTAGCACAAAAGCTTTCTTAATTTGTGTTTATTCTTTTTGGATACATGAATTAAGTTGCAGTTTCTATCACTGGCATGTTTTTGTTTCTCGTTAGAGAAAATTGTTTAGCAAGGAAGAGTTGTGTTTGGCTCAAAACATAAATTTATAGTAATATCACTCAAGCATAAAGGGTCAACTATAGTTTTGCCATGATTCTTCAGATTTATCTTTTAGAGATTTCTTAGCGCTTCTCAAACATGGTTTTATTAAATTATTGGCTGTACTAGTGCTGGTTTGTTATAAACCAGATTCTTATACAAAAGCCTTACAAAAACTATTTCCAATCAAAACTACTCAAAAGAGTAGAGTATTTGGAATTTTTACTTGGGGCATGCTCTTCCTAGCCATCTGGAGCCTATCTAAGGGCTATGCACGGGACTTCGGTTTCGTTCTGGCTGGCTGGGTTGCAGGACCACCCCTCAAGTGTCTTATTCTTGATACCTGCTTTTTCCAATTCCTTAGCCTTGCAAACCCTTGTCATTCAATGAAGCCATCTCAAATCTCAACAAAGGAATTGGATTGAGGCAGACTGGTGATATAGAATGGTGTGACATTGAGAGGTTGCCCTGCACCCTAGCCAGACTTACCTGGGCTTTCTAGTTATTTTCGCTTCTTTTTGAGTTATGAAAGGATATATTCTTTTTGGGAATGAAATGTTGGGAAAGCAAATGCGAGTGCCTTTTCCTTTGGAGTTTGATAATCTTTGTGAAAGTGTCTACTCTTAAATCCAGCGATGTACGAAGCACTCTCCATATCTTAACCAAATTTGAATAGCGGGGCGGCAAAGGCAGTGAGAATAGGTTACTATAGCCAATACTTAGAAAATATTGCCATCTTTCCTTATGACGTGATAGTAACATCATGGATGTAATGAAGAATAAAAAGGTGCCCTATTGTGTAGATTTTGTTACTGTGCACCATTTTACCAAGTATCGCCCTCATATTTGCCTTATTCACGGAGTTATTAATAGGATTAAGTAAATAATCAACCACTCTGGGACAATAAAGTGCTTATAATTATGACGTATGGAGTCTACAGCAAAGTGGATGTCATATTTGAAATCAAGAGGAATCGGGTTTTCAGATGTTATGAAACTGATTCTATGAAATTTTGTTATAGCAGAAAATGCTAATTTTAAAGGAACTGATTCTTCGCCCTCGAAGGTAAAATTTCAAAATGTTCAGAAAACCAAGTTCGGCTTTACTAGAGCTTTCAATTGATTTCTCGCCGATAATCTTACAAATGGTATTGATTTTAATTGTAAAAGCGTATGACAGGACCTTTGAGACATGTTATAATGGCTTAATTCAATTTCCATTGTAATATTGTTTTCTCTAGGATCGCAAGGATGCAGAAAGTTTGAACCGGAAATTACGGCAGCAACTTGCCGATTACAGAGTCCCTGATGTAAGAGATATTTGTTCTAACTTTATTTCTCATTTTATGCCGATTTATCAGGCGTTCTATTAACAATTGAACTAAACTGATGATTATGTACGGCCCTGGCGAGATTCGTCATTTTGTCTAGATTTGAGAATTTATACTTGATAAATCAAATGAATTGGAATGATTCAGAATGCTGTACAGTAAAAACCCGCATACAAGAACCTTCATTTATTAAGAACCTGCAGCCTGAAATTTAGTATTTCTAACCCTATATATAAGAACCTTTTCACCCTGATTTTCTGTTCAGGTTCTTATTAACAGATTTTGGTGTGCACAAAAATAAAGAAAAAACAAAATCGGTCATGAACCTATACCCTGTGTTGTGTTAAGAACCTACACCCTGATTTTGCAATACCCCCACATAAATAAGAACCCAAACAGGCTGATTTTAAAAACATAGGTTCTTATGTGCGGGTTTTTACTGTATTTGAGGCGGATATTAACGTTTTANGGAATGATTCAGAATGCTGTACAGTAAAAACCCGCATACAAGAACCTTCATTTATTAAGAACCTGCAGCCTGAAATTTAGTATTTCTAACCCTATATATAAGAACCTTTTCACCCTGATTTTCTGTTCAGGTTCTTATTAACAGATTTTGGTGTGCACAAAAATAAAGAAAAAACAAAATCGGTCATGAACCTATACCCTGTGTTGTGTTAAGAACCTACACCCTGATTTTGCAATACCCCCACATAAATAAGAACCCAAACAGGCTGATTTTAAAAACATAGGTTCTTATGTGCGGGTTTTTACTGTATTTGAGGCGGATATTAACGTTTTAAGCTTTCCCTGAAGGCAGCTTTGCCTTTCCAAAACCAATTTCCTCGTTCCGTTGGTTGGGTTTTAATTCGTGACATATGCAACTGCAAACGAACAGGTACCGAAAGCATTCTACAAGTTTGAAAGATATTTTATAATTAACCAAAACAGTATGAATGAAATGAGTCAATCAGATGAAAACATTCTAAAGAAGGCGCCTATGTGTAAGAAATGACTGATAATTTTAGAAGCTTTTTTTACAATTTGTTAACGACGAGCGTTTTTAGTAACTTCTTTCTCGTTATGAAGCAGAATTCCCTTGTTTTAATGCAACCCAATTGTTTACTGTGGCTCAATCCAGTCATCAATAATTATTTTGTCTCTAGTGGTCACCTTCTTCACAGGTTGAAAACTAGGAGTATCAATTTCTACGGTTCATTCGCCTGGCATCTTCTGTGTTTAATTTAAGGGGTAACGTTGTTTGCAATTTGATCAGGAAACGAGATTAGCTGCTTCGGACCAGTGTCGTAGATTTTCTTCAATTGAGAATCTCGGTTAGGAGCCAGTAGGGAATACATACATGCATTCATATATTCATTCATATATACATCATTTTGGTATCGCAGGTCAATTAGGAAGCAGCCAGAGGCTGTTGGGGACCTGCGCCAAAGTTAGAATATAATTTAGGTTAGAAGCTAATTAGCTATTATCTTCTAAAATTGTTCCAACTGTTCTCGTAATTCTCTAGACAAGCTGGATAAAAATACTTACTTGTACACATAGAAAGACTTAGTAATATATAGAGTGTGTGCCAGAACAAAGGTAACAGATTTGATCTGGCTTAGCGATGGATATCTTACCTGAATCAATCGAAAATAATTTTATAAAGTAATCCTCGATAGTAAACTTGAACAACATAACGGACAAATCTTTTCTTTTGCCTTAAAGCTCCGATCACGTGACATTTCCTCTTGCCAACTGACCAATCAGATGCCGTAATGTAGTCTGTTTCCGCCTTTCATAAATGACTGTGTCAACGAGGATCTTGGGTATGTCAAATCTTGGCTCAATGTAAACAAATTGTCCCTAAATGTGGCCAAGACACAAAGTCTTGTGATAGGTGGTAGGAAGCGTTTGAAGGACATAGAACAGATAGATGCAGTAAAGCCTTCCTTTGCTGTAGGGGAAGAAAATGTTTCGATCATAAAACATACTAAATACCTGGGTGTAATGGTTGATCAATACTTGAACTGCGAAGAACAAATTTCTACCATAAAGAAAAGAGTTTCTAGAGGAATAGGGATGTTGAAATACTCCAAAAAGTATCTCCCACGATACAAAGTATGTACAAAAGTCTTGTGGAACCGTATTTTATGTATTACTGCCCTGTATGATGGACCTGTTGTGCTACAGCAATAAATAAACTACAAAAACTTCAAAATCGGGCCGCAAGAATAGTTACTAACAGTGGATATGATGCTTCTGCAATGCCTGTCATTAGACAATTGGTTGACACACTGTTAGTGAAATCATACAAATGGAGCCTTTGAATATGGTATATAAATCTATCAATGATCTTGCTCCCACTGACCTTACAGACATATTCTCAAGACTCTCGGATACATGTAAGAGAGAATTACGCAATACTAGAATTGATTTAGAATTCCTATGCGAAAATCTGCATATGGTCAAACATGCTTCTCATATAAAGGCGCAGCAATGTGGAATCATCTGACCGTGGATATAAAATTGTCCCCAACATTGAAAACCTTTAAAAAGTTTATAGCTAAATTAACGATTTAGATGATTCTCTCTTTCATCTCTTTCGTACGCATATATTTATATCGACGGCTTTTTATTACTTTGTAGCTAGTTGTTGAAAGTATAGTTGTTTTTTAATACCTGTAAAGATTTAGATAGCTTTTTGGTGTACTTTTTTAACAGGCTGCATTGTAAAACAGTGTAAGCTGAATGTTCTTACCCTGTATAAATATTATAAACTGAAGTGAAGTTGGACTGTCAGTGGACAAGAGGAAATATCACGTGATCGGAGCTCTAACGAATGTTCTTACCCTACATAAATATTATAAAATGAAATGAAGATGGACTGTCAGTTGACAAGAGGAATGTCACGTGATCGGAGCTCTAACACAAAAGAAAAAAAAATTCGTTTTGTTAACTTGGACATAAATACCTTGTTTGTTGATATCGGTGCATTGAGAGTTGAAATACTAATCGTGAAAGTTCAAATTTGCCTCCATCTCCTCAAAACAAGAGCTTTTGCATTTGGTCTAAGCTGTCGACACTCTGTGGCAAGGAATCTCCTGATTCATAGCTTAGTGCAGTCACTTAGCAAACATTACCAATCACTTAGCGTTCAAGGGTGCTACTGGTGCCCTTTCCATTCAGACTTTGATAAAAGAAGTTTTTTGAAAAGTTCTATAAGATTTTGTCCTCTTTTGTTACCTAAAAGACAGTAGTTTAAAAAGGGGCTACAACAATAGTGTCCACTGGGACCCCTCCATAACGGTTGAAGAAGACTTTGACTGAATCAGACGGCTCGCTCTGTTGCAATTATGTGTGAGAGTGACACGAAGAAGCACACACTGGAAGATGTGACCCAGATAAAACCAATTGTTTAACTTAATAGCACTCAACACTGCAGGTCAAAACGGCCCGAAGAGTCTAACTGAAAGAAAGTAGCAACAGTTATCTGTTTTCATAACTTTCACTACAGAATGAGTTGTGGTATTAGAATCGAAATGTAACATGAAACAGGGTGACTATGATCAGGAGGATAACTTGTATCACTCAGTCTTGTGCAAATTTAATTTCTCCTTTGTTCGTCTTGCCGCTACTGGGGGGCCATAGACCAACAGAGGTACAAACTGGTATCAAAAAGGTTTCATCATCATCATTATCATTATTAGGCGTTCAGGCCACTGCTGGCCGATGGCCTCTCCGACATCCATTTCCTTCTGTCCTTCATTGTTGACATCCAGGTCACACTTGCTGCCTTCTCAATATCATCCCGCCATATTCTTGCTGGTCTCCCTCTATTTCGTTTTATTCTGATTGTCCACTCAGTACCTTTTTGGCCCTTCTTTCAGTTTCCATTCTCCCTATGTGTCAAAAAGGCTTATATGATTAAATTTTTGCATGCTGGCAACTAGAGGCGAGCTACATACAGCAGATTAAAACTTGTACTCCCTTCTAAAAGGGATGCTCACTAAAATAATGTGAAATGTGTTCATACCTGGTGCAATACCCTCGTCATTTAATGCCAAGCCAACCAAGTATACCGAAACGAAATATTTACATTGAGGTACGTCCATTGGTTTAACTGATTTGTCTTAATGATCTTTTTAGTATTGTTTTAGTTTTGTCAATAAATGTCAATAACCTCTACTGGCACACACGTCCCTCAAGGAAGGCTTACGAAACGTCCTTTAGTACTGCTATGCTTGGCTTATTCGAAGAGCCCGTAGGCTTTAGATAGTAACTAGAAACAACTCTGAATTAATTTTGAATGAATTGCAGGTTATGGATTACGTAAAAGAGAAAGCTGAATTGTACAGTCTGCGCAAATCGGTACCTAGTTTTATTTCTATTTAGTCTATATTCTATATATTAGTTTGATAGAACGTGCTGCTAATCCAGATAGAAATGTTTTTGGAAGCAAGGTAATCTAAAGTCATAGGCTTTGAATAATCCAAGAGAGTGAACTTGTCCCGTCGTATTACTAAGATGACACATTCTTTTGTACTATATTCTTTTAAGTGCCGTCCATATAAATAAACTATTTTAGAAATACTCGTGAACACATTCCCGCCACAGTGAAAAGATTCTTATCCATTATATCATGGAAGCTTCGATCTAATTTTAAACATTACTGTAAATTGTTACGAGAAAAATATCAAAACTTTTGAAAACATTGCTTTAAATTTAAAAGGCCGGTGCACAACTATAAAGACGTAAACATGCTTGAGCTATATTAGGAATATTTTTCTATCATGCAATAGGATTTAACACTACCGATAATATCTTTTCATCTTATCTCTTTCTCTTTAACCAAGGTTAATAGTTGGGAAAGAAAGGTCGAGATAGCTGACGTGAGTATTTTAAATATTTGTTTTCATCATTCACTTTTCGTTTAGGGCTGAAATAGAGTATCAAAAATTGTCACTGAAAAATACCCCTTTACACGATTATTGTTTAACAACCAAGATACACTTTTCTTCATCAAATCAAAGTGTCCAAACTTGTTATTTTCTTGGTGAAACGTTGATCAGAACTACAATCCTAGACGAAAGGTGTGGGTAATAAGGTGTGGGTAATAAGGTGTGGGTAATTTTACCAGCTTAGTTTATTTTGATCATTTCAGATGTTTGGAGTAGGTGATGTTCAACAACCTCAATGTTGGTGTATGTGGTTGCCTAGAGATTGTATATATGCAAGCTAGAATTTCTTTCCATTTACAGCCTTTTGAGATTCTTGTTCAATTCAATTGTGAAATGGTTTGTCAGTTTATAAGACTGGCTTCGAGCTAATTTTTGTTTTACGGTGTTTACGCTAGGAAGTGTCCAAATTCTCACCGTTTGGGAGGTGCAAGGCCTTCCTCGGCCCCTTAACTAGATCCGTCTCTGGTGGAGAATAGCTAAAAGCTGCGACCTGTAAAATGGCTAATTCTTACAGAGGAAATGGAAAATGGCTAATTCGCATTCTGTTATTTTCAGATGGCACTGAAAACCAACAATAAATCTTGGAAAAGGATGAAAAGCGTTGCTCAAGGAAATCATCAAAGTCCATGGAATCCGTCTCAGTTTAATGAGTGACATTTCCATTTGCAAACACTACATTTATCAATATGCTTGTTTCTGAATTGTATTTAAAGTGTCTATGTAATGTTTTGCTGCTATGCAACATTAAACCATTCGAAACCATTACAATGTGCCTTAATCTGATTTGTTGATTTCATGCCATCTCATCCTTCGACTTTCTGTCTGTTGGTTTGTGACTCAGTGGTGTAATCCTCTGACTTTGCAGATAAAACAGTTCAGACGGATGGATCTCGCGCCCCACCCGTACAACATAAGCATCGTGACAAGCGATCCCTATAGCCTGCGTGCAGACTGCACTGATTTATTTTCAGAGAGGTTTCTCCTCCAGTAGATCTCGGTTGTGGAGGGGAGGAGAAACCTCTACGAAAAAAAATCAGTTGAGTCTGCACGCAGGCTAGGTCCCTGATGTGATTAGTCTGCTACTTCTGCGATCACAGCCTTCGACGATAAAAACCGCAATTTCACCTTTACTGTCACCTTCTCTAAGATTTGGTTTTTTAAATGGCCTTTACAACGATTGTCGAAGGGTTCCTCACTCCCTCAAAAGTGTAAAAAGTTTTTTCTTTCAAGAATTTCTCCCGAGTTATACCAAAAAACGGTGGATGGGTTTAAATTGTTAGTGTGTAGAGTACTTGATATGATGCTGTGTACAACTGTGCACAGTTGATTAAGGAAGTTACAATTTAGAAACATTTTTATTTCGAAATGCATGAAAATGATTATGAAATTCTTGATCAAATCATATGAAGTAGATCTCCTCACGCAAAGCAAATACATTTTATCAGCCACAAGAGTTAACTGCAAATACATTTTATCAGCCACAAGAGTTAACAGGATAGAGGATGGATTCCATCCTCGCTTTCACCATTAACGTCTTATTCGTTTCCGGTATGCCAAACATTTGCAACTTTACAATGTTAAGTTAAAGGAGAATGGCGGAGAGAAATAATACTTTCATAGAAAGGGAAGACCGTGGCTAGTTGTAACAGGAGCAAGGTATAATTTCGAAATGCATGACAATATTTCAATTTGAAAAGCATGAATTGTTTTTTCGAGTAGTATTTTGATGGGAGAAGAATGAACTGCAGAAGTAAGCAAAGATAAATTTAACAGATTGTTCCTGTTTGAGTTGCAACAAAGAGCTTCAGCATCAAGCAAGGTATAGTCTCCCCTTTTAGTTTACTGCTTTGCGGTGGAATATTTTCAAAACAAGAAACAAGCCTCAGCTTTCTGTTCAATTATTTTATCTTAATGCAACTTGGGCCATCAAGCTGAAACCAAGTTGGCCTAACATCAATAAAATCGAAATTTTGTTCTCCGATGAAGAGAAGAGCCTGGTTTCCGTATGGTCATAAGTGGCGAGGACAGTGCTGAGACACTGCTGTACCAGTGCCGAGACAGTTCTGCGACGTTTTCAGTTTTAATTGAAACACTTTCTTATGGCGGCTCTATCATGGCTGCGACTGTTGCTCTACCGCGGTAGCGGCGCCGTAAGAGTTGAATTTGGTTCAACTTTTCCGGCCCTTACGACGCTTCAGCCACGAGAAAGTTGTAATGGAAACATAGGTCGCAGCCGTTAGGGGCAACCCTCTAAAGTCTATGATCCAGCCATTGTTCTCGTAGAACACATGGCTGGAACTAGCCAATAAAAACACATGCTGGAACCTACATAACTTTGATTTAGTTGATATTCTCAAGTTTCTTTGAACTATTCTGGACAAAACAACCCTCTAAAGTCCTTTACACATAAATGCAATGCATAGAAGTGCTCTGTGATCTAGTTCAATTGTTCAAATTGCCATTTTCATGAGATCTTCCTATTTTAGAGTCAACAAGCCGTTCAGTGCAAGACTCTATATTTGATTAGAACTTGTTTGTCTTCATTTAAACGATATCATTTTCTCTATGATCATTGTTGTTTCCCTTTTTTCGGGTAGCTTTTTTTTGTTCTTTCTAATTCTATAACCAATGTTAAGAGCTTCTAAAAGCTGCGAAAATCAATACGTCCACTTTTGAACTGTACAATGACAGTATGCAAACAAAGGCAGTTTCGTTGGTACTAAGCTAGCATTTCTCTCCCTTGGTTTTTTCTCAAAACCCTTTTCTCAATATAGAAAATCCATAAAATTATCTTTCAAGGATTATGTTATCTTCTTTGAAAAATGAAACTCGGGTCGAAACTTAACAATCCGATGCACGCATATTCTTCTATAGGAGAACTTTTCATTTCCACAAATGAAAAAAGCCATTACCTAATGTTGGTCATGCTCCTAATTTGGACATACCCCAAATTCATAACGGCGCTTTCGCAGCAAACTTAGTGAACTTTTCACATTGCAGAAAAACTAAGCAGGGTTATGAAACTGTGTGTGCTGGGGGGGAATAAGGAGGTCTACGGAGTTTTTTTTTAATCTATTAAGTGGGGGAGGGTTTCGCAGGGGTCTTGGAATAATATAGTTAGATTTTCTAAATATTGATAAATAAAATGATGAAATAGACTCATGAGTAAAACCCACCATTATTAAATCAACAACGCAGTAGTTGCCAACGAATCCAAGATTTATGATTATACCATTATCTAGAGATTTTTTATTTTGGCCTTCTGACTCCTAAGCGTGGTTTGACGACTGGGCAGCCAATAAGACAATTCAGAATCCAAAGGCTGGCCAATAGGGGCGCAGTCAGGACAATCAGACTACTAGTGAAAGAAAACCCCCGGTTTCTATACTGTTTAACAATTTTTTGAGGTTTCTTCAAAAATCACATCTTTAGGGTTGGAGTTGCCTATAAACAAACAGCAGTTGTGCTTTGTTTCAAATCCTGAGGCGACACGAAGAAAATAAATATGGTGCTTGGAAAACAGAAAGGAAGTCAAATATACTCACATGCACCCATTTTAAATAAGTGTTTTTAAAATATCCTTCACACCGAAGCTAGGCATTATAAAACAAAAACAACAAGTAAGAATCTCAGAAAATAGCATCAGCAAATAGTTTTAGCAAGCTAATAGACAATAACGCTAAAGATGGCGGCTCCAAGGACTCTGTTGTGTTTTGCTGCAAAGCATGCTGGTAAAAGCTCCCTGACGACCACCTAACAACATAAAAATTTGGTTTGCCGTTTCGACTGGCATACCGGAAAACCGGGACCCAGGACTTTTAGGTGGGACCCGGGACTTTATGGAGGGACCCTAAGGTGGGAGTTAATGGTGGGACCCTAAGGTAGCACTTTATGGTGGGACCCTAACGTGGGACCCTTTGCCACTAATGTGAAATGTAATATGGTCTTCTTGAGTTTCTGATATTCAGAAACTAGGCCTTTATGGCTGCACGCTGTGAAAGCATACAGTATTCTTTTTTTTTTTTTTTTTTTTTATTTCTTCTAAAATTTTTCATAACATGTTTCTACCTTCTTTCCCTTTTATTTCATATAACACTATACAACACTACCGGGACGCTACCCGGGAGAGTAAAAGACTATGACTACCCTCCGGCCATTACATAAAAAACGCAACAAGATAAACAATAAGTATAAAAATAACAACATGTTACACCTAAACGATTAAATACTGATAAATGCTAAAACATATAAACTACACTACTAACGATTAAAAACTAATAGATACTATACTAGATTCTGTCTGACATTAGATGTCAGGTCAGGGTTGTGGTGGATGAAATATTGGCACGAGCGCAAACTCGTTGTTGTAATTTTAATACAATGCCTGACATCTAATGTGAAACAGAATTTACAAAGAAAAAGAACATTTACGTTAAGGGACTTGGTGGCTGCTTAGTACTGAAGTTTCAAAAGATCTTAATCAAACCGACCAGTTTCGTGGATGAAACGTAAAGTCATTTCGAGTATATTTCTGTTCATGTCATTTGAAAGGTCTTGATCACCATATAACAAAAGCTGCGCCAAAGCATCATTTGAAAGATTGGTGATTTGTACAAATGGTCGTAATAATTCTACAATTCCAGCGAGAAGATCTTGTCGTTGAACATCAAAAGAAGGGCACAGCAACAAAAAGTGCTCCGTATCCTCAATGCCATCGCTTGTTGGGCACATTGGATTTATGGTATCCCTAAAATTATGCTTGAATTTGTGGAAATTTAACTTGCTGAGACCAACCCTAAGTTGGGTAAGATAGGATAATCCTATTGGATCGTGAATTCCAAAAACAGATTTTGCAGGGGGGCGGATTATTGATAAGAGATTTTTCTTAAAAACAGCAACAGAAGATGCAAGTCTCAATTCAGGCTCAAGCCTATTCCATTCGGATAAACAGTGAGGATAGAAGCTAGATTTGAATTTTTCTGTCCTTGCCGTTAATCGCCCAATGACATCCTGGTTGCGAAGGCGGTACTGCGGCTGATGAAAAGGGGGAATTGGACCTACTGTATACTCAGGGCTAAGGTTATTTATAAACTTGTAGAACAAGGTAAGGCGTCTACTCCATCTTCGGGAACTTAATGACTCCCAGCCAAGCTCTGTGTACAGCTTCTCTCGAGATGTTCCCCTCCATGTTCCTGTTACAGCCAAAGCAGCAGAGTACTGAACAGCCTCTAGCTTTTCCATTAAATTTGGTAGAATGATATTTTGACTGAATTCACACACTTTAGCAGGAATATGGTAAATAACATCACCATAGTCCAGGTGGGGTCGAACATAGAGCTTATATAATTCGTTTAGGGTATGCCTGGGCAGATATTTGGAGAGATATTTCAGCAAACCAATGCCCTTTCTTGTTTTAGAGATGGCAGATTTGATATGAGCTGAGAAAGATAGCTTTGAGTCCAGGATAATTCCTAAATGTTTATGTTCATTTACTTTCTTCACTGGCATGTCGTTAAAAAGGATCACTGGATGATCAAGTTCACTTTTCTTCCTTGAAAATGTTAATTCAACAGCTTGTTTTTGAGGATCAGGATTAAATGACATTCTCCAAGTGTGAGCCCACTGACTTATCAAGTCCAAGTCATGGTTCATATCATTGGCAGCTGTACTGTAATCTTCTACTACTGTGAACAATGATGTATCATCAGCAAATAACTTAACATTGCACTTCAAGCCTATAGCTAGATCATTTATATACACAAGGAAAAACAAGGGTCCTAGAATAGAGCCCTGGGGCACCCCTGCCGAAATATCTCCCCAATTAGAACTCTGCCCATTCAGTACAGTCCTCTGCTTTCGATCCTTGAGAAAGCTTTGGATTAGAAAAAGAAGTTGTCCTGAAACACCACATCGTTTTAGTTTATGAATAAGACCATCGTGCCACACCCTATCAAATGCTTTAGAAATGTCGAGATACACAGAACGAACATCAAGAGGAGGATTACAGTCAAAAGCTTTAAATATTGTATGTGTTATTAAGAGTAACTGGTTCACTGTTGAGTCTCCTGGACGAAAACCTGATTGATTTGGGTTGAGTAGTTCATGTGATAAAAGATGTGAGTAAAGAGAATCGTATATGAGTTTTTCAAGTATTTTCCCAAAAATTGGCAAAAGAGAAATAGGACGGTAATTCCCCTTCATATTTTTCTCATTTTTCTTATGAACCGGCACTACATTTGCATATTTCCATATTTCGGGAAATAAACCACGCCTCAAACAATTTGTGAAAATTATTTTAAGTGGAAGTACCAATGCAACATCGCTTAACTTTATCATTCTCACAGAGATTTCATCCCAGCCATGTGCTTTATTGGGATTAAGTGATCTTATGATATTAAGTATCTTGTCCTCAGAGATGACAAAATCACTTAACAGAGTCGTAGTTACTGGAGTATCTTGTGGGATTTCGCTACCTGTGTCAATGGTCGTGCACTGAAGTATAAAATAGTCATTAAATATCTGTGCCTTTTCGGTAAAATCCGTTACAAACAGCCCGTTCTCTAGAAGAGGTGGTATCATGGGAATCTTAACTTTGTTTAGAACAGTGTTTATTAAGTTCCAATAGGTTTTGCTACTGGTCCCTGGATTAGCCAAAGTCTTTCCTGCCTTTAGGAAGTAATTCCGCTTAGCTTCCTCAATCAGTCTTGTGCCTTCAGATATCATCTTTTGTATACCTTCAAGCTTGTCGTCTGGCCGACCACTCCTCACAAAACTTTTATATGCACGATTTTTTTTCCTGAGAAAGTTTTTGATGGCTTGCGTTATCCAGGGTGCTTGGCGAGGTCTAATTGTTTTAACTATATTAGGAATGAAATTAAAATAAATGTTCAAAAGGACTTCATTGAGTAGTTTTACCTGTTCATTAGGGCATATGATGTTGTCAAGATGTTCGTGCCAAGTAAACATTTCAATGCTTTTCCTGATGGCTACAAAGTCTGCCTTATCGTAGTACCAAATCTTGCGGGTGTATGGAGGTAGTGCTATGTTTGAGACAGATAATTTACCGTAAACAATTTGATGGTGGCACTGCTCATGTAGTGACGGATGAACACCAGACTCAATGATGAGGTTAGGTTGATCAGTAAAAATTAAGTCAATGCAGGATTTAGAATCACCCATCAAATGGGTTGGTTCTGATATCAACTGATGAAGACCATTGTCAGACGCTATTGGCTCAAATAGTTTTCCCTCGTTATTTTCGATGTCATTTTCCCACCACTGGGTTGATCTACAGTTGAAATCACCCGTGATAATAACGCAGAAAGGATTTTCAGCATGAATTTTGGATAACATCAACTCAAAGTTTATTGTAAAGTTATCAAACTCCTCCGGGCCCTGACTTGGACTCCTATAGATTACGGCAAAGAAGTACTTCTTCCTGTTTAATTGAATTTCATACACAATACACTCAGGAAGAGTCACCAGGTCAGAACGATTTTTTGAAGGAAGGGAATCTTTGATGTATAGCCCAACACCACCCCTTTTCACATTTTGAGGATGGTTATCTTTAATAAACGTATATCCATCTAGCGCCAGTTTATCCTCATCGACGGTGCTGTCAAGGTGGGTCTCAACAATGCCAATAAGGTCATAATTATACACCGAATTATAAGCCTCTATAAGAGAGACTCGTAAAAAGTCATGTGCAGCAATGCTATTTAAATTCCAAGTACAGAAATCAAGTGTTTCAGGACCGGGATTCGTTTCTACATCACCACTGAGCAGAATTACCCTGAAAACCAACCATTGCGTATGAAGTATCTCGCAAGTCGTACACCCAATATAAAAATAGGCATACAGGAAGAGAAATTGCTTCAGAGCCACATGCTTATACCGAACAAGACTGATGACACCGAGGGGGATTCGCTTGAAAAGCTCTATAGTCGCGTAAAGTACTGTCTTCGCAAGGTGATGCACGCGGGCGAACAAAGGCAAAAAACATGACTGTGTTGCCACAGAGTGCACTGCAAGAAACTGGATTGCTAGTGTAAAGGGCAGAACAAAGATTGAGATTGCGATGAAACAATAGCAAAACCAATACAACTTGAGGATTTGAAAAAGAATTGAAAGTGACCTAATATTTTTGCTCAGTGGGGATATTTTGTGCATGGATGCACGGAAACACCCTATTGTTGCTCGCCATTGATTGATTTCAACCGGCATCATCGAAATGGAATCTTCTCGCTGGTCCTAAGAGGCAAGGGGCCACAGTGCAACCACCATTAAAGCAAATTAACAAAATATTTACAAAACTTGAGTAATCACAAATAAAAGTAAATTTACAACAGACTAACTTCAACACACACAAAAAACGCAAACAATACACATTTGTAAGAGGTTTTGAAATCACGCTAGATCCGAGGAATAGCCTTGGGGATGCTGTGATGCTGTCCAAATGATTTGAATGAACAAAATATTTCTTTTCGGCAATAGACAAAAACGGGAAAGGTCCGCTCCACCCACCTCAAGCCATGTCACCATACTGCTGGGAAGTTATAGAATTTTGCATATTTCATGCCACGAAAACTCGCGCCACGAACACAAAAAGCAGAATAATACTACTCTCTACATTCATGGCACAAGTCCCCGCGGCACGAACAGTATTCTCACCCAAGGGGACGCTCTAAAATCTCAAAATAGCGCATTAAGATCCTATTCAAGACCCCAAGGGATCATGCGAGCCCTGGTTGTAGCCCCTCGAGACCTAAACAGGATATTTAAAGCCTAGAACAGGTTGATTCCGCTCTTTTCTAAGCAACGAGCAGATGACACGTATGCAAAGCTTCC
Organism: Aurelia aurita; assembly: GCA_004194415.1. Classification (NCBI taxonomy): domain Eukaryota; kingdom Metazoa; phylum Cnidaria; class Scyphozoa; order Semaeostomeae; family Ulmaridae; genus Aurelia; species Aurelia aurita. Next base: position 45,447 of record REGM01000165.1, read on the forward strand.
GAAGGATTCAAAGAACCGTCGCTGACCCATCGTGGCTGAAGCCCCAGGAAAGATTCTCCGAATGAAATTTGAGAGAATGCAGAAAAGAATCGATCCAGAGCCTGTGATGAGCCAGATATTAAGCAGCCAATTGAGCGACTAGGCCAGAAAGTTTTACCACGTGCAGGCTAAGGCGAGAACCAAATAGCTCAGCTAGCAGCAAATTTTGTGAGTTTATCCTTCTCTGTTCAAAATCATTTAGGCCTGCCATGCAAGATATCGCTCGCAGTATTGTGTGTTGTTTTTGCAGGGCACAGTCTAGCGTGTGTTTTTTCGTTACGGTAGCCAGTTAAATTTCTCGAATGTGAATTTTAAAGAGCACCTTCTAGCGTATATCTTCGTTACGGTAGCCAGCAATAATTTCCAACATGAATTTTAAAGAGCACCGTCTAGCGTATATCTTCTTTACGGTAGCCTGAAAGAATTTTAAACATGGATTTTAAATCGATAGTTAGCACTAACAATGAAATTGACCTTGTTTCATAATGGTCCCCTTAGAGTTGGTTTCATAGATGGAAAATGGAAGATTGTTGGAGAAGGAGAGAAAGAAAAAATAAAATATAAATTTTATTATCTTTTGATTTAGTAACGCTGAATTAGTAGATCTTCTTCTAACAATTTGTGAAGCCAGCGTTGAAGGAAGCATTGCGATTTATATATCTTTTAATGGCCAACGAAGACGTTTTTGCAGCTATGGTTTGAAGGAACATCTATCTGAGTACTGATAGCTAGTTCATGGTGCAGCAGTGCAGGAAAAACAGCTTTTTCTGGCGTTTTGGGCTCGATAGTTTTGTGAAAACATGAATTAGACCATGTTGAACCAGAACGAGGTATATCCGCTTTGGAAAGCGTATAGAAACGAGCGATATAGTTATAGCAGTCATCAGTTCAGTCAAATACTGTAGCAAAACTATTAAAGTTGAAATGAGCCTAAAGCTGCACATCCCATCTAAGTTGTACCACCATCTGATTACCCATGAATTCAGTGATTGATTCTGAATGACTAGATTTGCACCTGAATGTGTACAAAATCGTTAGTTTAGACACATGTTGCACAGCACAGACAATAACTTAGCAAAATTTTGTGGCCGTTATCGCTCATTTCATGCCAAGATGACCATCTGCAATGCAATGTTATTTGCTGTAGATATAAATAATGAACGGCATCAAATATTGATCAATCTCTTATTCTCGAGTCATCTCTCTATTCCCGCAAAGGCAGCCATCTATTTCATTCTCATACACCATAAAAGCAAAGAAACAAGGTAAGACAGCAACGATATCTGCCATTAGTTCTTGTAAATTCTAATGAAATTCTGATCACTTGAAAATCTCGCATTTTGTTTGCGAAACGTGAATACGTTATCAATTAGCAAGCATTTATATTTTGTAGAATAAAGTATGCTTTTGGCAATAACTTGTTACTTGATGCTATCTGGCGTAATCTTCGTCTATTGAAGCAGTTCTCTAAGCACCTCGATTAACCATATCCACCAAATCAGCGTCATCTCAGCAATCACTAAACAGCTACAACAAATTTTAAGGGCAAGAGTAACCTCTCCGATATTTAATTCTCTAGAAACAGTCTAACTAAAAGTACTCTCAACAATTGTGTGCACCAAAAATGCTTTTGGTCATAAAACTGTCATTTTATTGCCAAATACTGCAACCTAGGTATCATTCAAAAGAGCTTAGAGAGTATATCGTGAATCTTGCTAGGGTTATCAACTTTTTTGTGACAAATTTTTGTTTAAGGATTTTAAGAATTTTAAGGATTTTCTAGTTTCACGGAATTTTCATAACTCCTATATATCACTCGAAGGCGTAATTCTTTCGATAGTAATTCGATAGTAATATGAAGTTAGATATTGTACCGTATATAGTATTATTTATTATTATTATTATTATATTATTTACAGTTGGTTAACAAGATAGTTCTAATATGAACTAATTAAAACCAACTATTTACACAAAAAGAAAACTAATTACAATCAATAAATATATATACCCTACCGGGTGTCCCAAAAAAAGTATACAGATTTGGTCAACCCTAACGATTAGAAATTAGCATGGATCAATCCGAAATCATTTTTAAAACAATACTCGATAATTAACTTGAAGATAGATACCTTGTTTGTCTACATTGGTGCTTTGAGAGTAGATATATTAATCTTCAAAGGACAAATTTGCCCCCACCTCCAAACCAGAGCTTTGGCGTTTTGCGCGGTCAGACAGGTCCCTGTGACGTGACGTCAAGAGTGTGTGTGAAGACAATAGCGTACAAGTTTCATACAGGAAACCATGATGAAATCCTTGATAAACGGGCAGGTGTGGCTTGTTTATTCGCCCTTATAACCGAATAAAACTAAGGAATTCTACTCCTAATTCCTTGAATGCCTCAAGAACTAAATTTACAGTATTTCTAAACATTTTTCTCTCGTCAGTAGTAGTGTAATAAAGGCAATGTTGCAAGTTGCAATTTTGCAATGGGCGGGACGATGGGATGACACGAAGGTAAAAAAGCACGTCTTGCAAACTTTGCATATCTAACTTTATCCCCCACAGGTCAAGTTTTCAAAATAAAATCTTTGTTGCAAAAACTTTCAATATTTGTAGCTTTATAAAGGGACGAATTTCGGTACTTAATGACTTAATGGGACCAAGGCTTTCATTGAGAACGAAGCTTGACCAGGCTTATGATATCTATGCTATAATTTTAGGCGGTTCTACCATCAAAAGACTGATCAGGCAGGTCTTGCACCAGACTTGTCTTTGGCTTAGTTTGACAGCATGAACAACAAAATTAAAACTTACCGAAGCAAGGTTGTTGCTCAGTATCTTTGACCCTCATAAAACCTCGACAAATACGACTGCGTGGAAATGAATTGCTTTACCAGAATATTTATCACACACATGGCCTAAACCTGTACTGTAGACTCTCCATCGTTCACCAAAGACTCAAGCAGTGGTTATGAAATGCAGTCTCTAAGGCGATCTCGCGCTGATTTTGGCACAAATTATCCTGCATTTTTCCTTCCCTTCCTATAACATGTGGCTTTTTGGCACTGTAAGACATATGCAAAGAGGTTCCTGCGATGTTCTGTCCTTCGGATCTATGTTTACGATCTGAAATCGCATGATGATGAGGAACCAAACAAACAGTTATGTATTATACCTATTGTATTTCATTGTTTTCTAACTGCGTCATAGCCCAGATCCAATATCCCCGCAGTTGAATATCAGACCTCATACATACATACATACATACATACATACATACATACATACATACATACATACATACATACATACATACATACATACATACATACATACATACACAGGGGCGCAAATGCAAATCTTTTTTAGGGGGGTGTGCGTTCAAAGGACCGATTTTTTTTCGCGAGGGACCGATTTTTCGCGAAATAGATGTTGTTGCCAATAAATGAAAAAAATACGTTTTCCTAACTGTAATAGTTTAACGAAAATGTAACTATAACAGACATAATGTTTTCCCAACGATCGAACGGAACAAAACATAACTGTAACTGATTTTACGTTGTCTCTGGCTAGCATCTTAGCGGTCTCCCCTAGATATGGAATTAAGATGGTCCACTTAAAGCCTCACGAAATAGGCATGTTTTTGAGGCACGCAAGCTTGCTTGTACGGAATCAATTAAAGATTGCTGTGCGTTATTTGATTCACAAAATTTAACTGAGCATGTTTAACACAAACTATCCTTTTGATATTGTAAAACCCGGTAAAACTCTGAAAATATTTTAAATACCTAGTGGCGT
>REGM01000165.1:51870-80540 GCA_004194415.1 Aurelia aurita
TTTTTTGTGATTCTGTGATATTTTGTGATTTTGTGATTTTTTTGTGAGTTTTTGTGTGATTTTTGTGTGATTTTTGTGTGATTTCAATGAAGGTGTACGAAAAAAAATCAGTGATTTGCCCCTCACCTTTCATTACTGCACTTTTCCATTCAGTGCTGGTATCTCCACTCTACTTCCACAAACTCTTGACGTCACAAATCAAAGCCCTCCCGGACACTTTTTCGAGCTGAAAGTTGATTTTCAAACGGTGATATCTAAAAAACGGCTTAGTATTGGAAAGTTGAATGCTCATATTTGAAATCAGCACACTCAACTTGACCTTTTTTATCAATAAAAATTTTCACGTCATATTCACTTTAAAGCTAGCACTGGTTGTCAGGCTTTTTATCGAGTCAGACAAAGTGTTCCAAAGGATGGAATTCCTGAAGGATAATGAATCATTCCGATATGACAATGTTTTGGTGCTCGGTAACTGTAAAAGGTTTTTAGTCCATAGGTTATAAATCACATCTTTTGTTTAGAAGATATTCCACATAAAAGATGGATTTTCCGCATTGAGACATTTATAAATTTCCAGCATTAATTTTTGCAAATTTTGCGTGTCACATTATTCTCAGTACCCTTTTGTGGACTCTGTTTATTGCTGTATTGGCATCTTTCCCACAGAACATCCAGATTAAAGGATAATAATTGAAATTTGACATGATAAAGTGACATTGAAATGATGTAGTGACTTTTTTAGTCGTTGCCTGTCATAGATTGCACTATTGTCAGTTTTTTTGCTCCTATACCAGGTGAGTCAGAAAAAACAATCCCCGTTTGAAAGGCCACTGCTCCCTGGATATCGAGGCAATAATATTGGTAAATATATTGTTTAATAGTGGACATGTTCAAATAAATTCTAAATTTTACCTGGCTGAAGTCGGCCACTCCGTTCTGAAATTATGAGGGATTTTTTCAAGAAAGCCCCTACAGTAAACCTTCAAAAACGGCATAAAATCACGACCAAATTTCCGTCATATTTCTGCCTTAAAAGCAATGACTTGTACATGCTTTCGCATGTTTTATCCCTTTGGGAGGATGAAAGTGCCATCCCTGGGAACATAACAACATTATTCTCGGAGATTTTATCCTCCCAAAAGGATAACACGTGCTAACACATGTGCAAGTCATATTGAAATAAGAAATATTTGGAAAATTTGCTCGTGATTTTAGGCCTAGTTTGAAGGTTTCTCGAAGGAGCTTTCTCCAGAAAATCGCTCATAATTTCAGAACGGAGTGGCCGATTTCAGTCAGGTAAATTTTGAATTATATTTAAACATGTCAACTATGATGTCAACCATTAAATAATGTATTTTTCAATATTATCATTTTGATAGGGGCCTTTCAAATGGGAATTGTTTTTTCTAACTTACCCGGTACATTCTTTACAATATTTGACAGAAATAACTTCGACCAGAGTCCATTCCGGAGCTCAGAGTTTCATCAGAAAAATTTTTATGCCGTTCTGCTTTTTCATTCCTAATCAGAAGACATGACTGTTTCATAAAATGCAAAATTTGGTTTGAAAAAAAGAAAGACCCCAAATTATTCCCAAAATACCCTCTTAAACTAACTTAGTTTCTTGGTATCGTGTTACAAACCTATGTATCATTTTATTTTTTGAAAACTCTTCAGAATGAAATACTATTTACAATCAAACAGCATTTCAAGAAACAAAGAAAGTTTTGGCTAAAGCGCCAATTTTAGCCCACTATGATGTAAGCAAGCCCATCACACTGCGCACAGATGGAAGCTTACTAAATGGCATTGCAGCCATCCTGTACCAACAGCATGGAGACTAGTGGAAACCAGTTGAATTTGCTTCACGATACCTCTCTGACGCAGAAGAAAACTCACAATGTTGGAATTGAAATGTTTGCAGTCATGCGGAGTTGTGAAAAGATGTCAAAGTACCTCCATGGCCCACTACCACTTTTTCATGCAAACTGATCACAAGCCTCTCATACCTAACCTCGATTACAAGCTCCTTGCCGAGGTGACACTACGCATACAAAGGATGCGTATGCATCTACTAAAGTTTAGTTTCACTTCTGAATATGTAAAGGGCAAAGACCTTGCCGATGCTGATGCACCATCCCGGGCACCCTGGTCTGAGGCCACCAAAGAAGATGAAATTGTTCAACAAGCGATAGCTGTACATTCATTCATTCATTCATTGGTAATATCCCTGCCACAGAGCCCCGCATCGAAGAAATCAAGTAGGAAATCAAAGCTGCTGCTATCCAGCAAGAATTGATAAACATGGTACATAAAGGACGGCCTTCCACCATAAGAGAGTGCCCTGAAAGTATCTCACAATTTTGGCATTGCCCACAAGACATAACAGAGACAAAAGGACTCATACTGAAAGGAAATCAAATCGTCATCCCAGCAAGTATGAGACGGGACATGCTAGATCGAATCCATGAAGGAATGTAATAGAGAAATGTAAGCGACGAGCTCGACAATGCATATACATGAATAACCAAATAGAGCAAAAGATTCGAAGATGTGAAGAATGCTCAAATCTTCGACAATCAAAGCCAGCATGCAGAGCCATTCTTACCACATGAATGTCCCGAGAAACCGTTGCAGAAAGTTGGCTCTGATCTCTTCCAAAGGGCCAGAAAAATGTATGTCATAATTGTGGAGTATTTTTCCCTCTGTCCTTCAGTCCACCTGCTGGGAAGACCTGACTCACCAAACGTGGCACATGCAATCAAGGATGCATCCTCGCGACCCGGCATCGCAAAGGAGCTCGTATCTGATAACGGGTCACAGAATGCCTCCCGAGAGTTCAAATTATGCACGTCCTAATGGCAATTTAAATACACCACTACCCCAGATCAAATAGACTGGCAGAGTGCACTGTCAAAGCAGTGAAGCGGCTTATAAAAAAGTTCCACTGTTCCAATCAAGATATCCTGAAAGAATTGCTGATACTCTGAGACAAACCGATCAAATGCGGCCAGTCCCCTGTTCAACTACTGAAAGGTTACACCCTTCGAGATAATCTTCCTAGATTCCAAGAAAATCATTCGCAGCTGTTACGCTTCCCTTGGAAGGAAAGAGCTCGGCAAAAGCATATCATGACAAGAAATTCGCCGCAACCAGACGGTCCAGAGAAGAATTTCAGTCAGGCCAAGCTGTCGCTATCCAACATGAGACAATAAAAAAATGGTCCCTCCATGGCAGAATAATACAGCAAGTCGCCCAACCTATGACATTCCTATGACGATAAGATCCTATGACGTTCAACTACCAAACGGCCATAAACTAAGGCGAAACCAACGTTTCATGCGTATATATCAATGTCACAGCAGTCAGAGGTGGCCCAACCAGCCTATACTCCCAGAGAGAACTGTGGAGGAAAATGAAGATGCAGAAGACAGCGACAGTGATGATGACACAATTCCGTACAACCAATCAGATAGCGATTCAATGTACCCATCCAGTGAGGTGGAGGATGCTGATGATGCAGCTGCAGAAAACCCCCGAACAAGATCAGTGAGAATGATCCGAAGAAAAACCCCAACTGACTATGATGCCTTATGAATTGAAGAAGTATTCTATATCTATGGAAAGGGAGATGTTGGAAGTGACACTTTATGTTTATTATGTGACACTTTATTATTATCATGTTTAGCCTCGTTTTGTTGAGAGCCTCGCTCTCATTTTTTTATGGGCTTGAGAATACAACAATGGGGGCCTTTAATTTATCGTTGTAACCCTAATGCGTAGCCCTAGAAGTAAAAAAATTGATTTTATAAGATCTCATTTAAATCTTTGCTGCGTTGACATGCATTCCTAAACGAGTTCTGTTGTGTGGTCTGATGTTTGTTGTTTCTTCCAAATCTGTCTTGGAAACAAATACCTAATAAATATTTTCAGACTTGTAAATTGTTCCGCATTGTCAGCCTGGGCAAGTTGTAACAGTAACAAAAATTCCCATTGAAAAAGTGTAGCTTTTTGGAATGTTTCTTATTTTTCTCGAATTAGAGTGATACCGGGTGAGTCAATAAAAACAATCCCCATTTGCAAGACCACTACTCCCTGGATATCAAGGTAATAATGGCAAATATATTATTTAATGGTGGACATCTTCAAATCGATTTTAAAATTTATCTGACTGAAATCAGCAACTCCGTACTGAAGTTATGAGGGATTTTCTCGAGAAAGACGCTTTAAGAAACCTTCAAAACATACCTAAAATCACGATTAAATTTTTCTGATATTTCTGCTTTACAGCTAGGGTAGGGTGGGGGTAATGTGGGTCTAAATTGAGCAAAATCTCAAAATACATAGCTGGTAAAACGACAATAAAATGCAAATACTTTCAAACTTTTCGTTTAATTGACATTCAATGCTTCTTGTTTCATTCCAAAAAATCTCAGCCCTGATGGACGCAGTTGGATATTTTTACAAAATTATCTTTTTAGGCAACTAAAATAGGCCCACATTTCCCGACGAGCGGGAAAAGTGGGTCTATTTTCAAAACTCGTATAATAGGGGAATATTGAAAGGTAAACGATTGAAAACATTAATGGGATCATATTCCCCAACTACTTTCTATTCGATAAAATGCCAATCTTTGCCTTTTATCGCAAGCAATCCCGTTCCCGCGACGAAAATAAAACTGCTGTCCTTATGCGGTGATCCACCATCGTTTTGACTTGGAAGGCCGTAATCGAATTTGATAGTAATGATCAAATAAAAACTTGTGCAGTTTGTTTTCGCCCATCTACTGGTTACAAGACAGCACTTGCAGTAAAAGCAAAGCCCTTTTCACATTTTAGACACAAAACAACGTGACAGGATGAATATAAGTGCGAAATTTTAAGCAATTCAAGGCTTCGTTGAATTTGAGTTATGGCTGAATTCTCAGTAGGCCCACATTACCCCACTTAGTAAAAAAGTATGCAGAAGACCAAAATTTCACCTCAAATTCATTTAATGGACCAGAAAAGCAAAATAACAGTGGCAGGGGAAAGTTCTTCTCGGCTTTGAAATTCTTCCACAGTAGGCCGTTCACTAATATTATTTCATAAAACGAATGGAGATACATCCAAGACGAATGTTTTATATAAAAAGGCTTCTTATCATGTAGACATTACAAGAAAAATAGCCAAGCTTTGGTCGTGAATTTAGGTCTGTTATGAGGGTTTCTTAAAGGGGTTTTCTCGAGAAAATCGCTGATAAGTTCAGAACGGAGTGGCCGATTTCAGTCAGGTAAATTTTTAAAACTAATTTGAACATCTCCACCATTAAATAATATATTTGCCAATATTATTACCTTGATATCCAGGGAGCAGTAATGGCCTTTCGAACGGAGATTGTTTTTATTGACTAACCCGGTAGAACATTAAAATTTTAAGTAAAGTTTTTCATTGAAGTCAAGAATAATACGTTTTTGGGATAAAGTTTGTTGAAGATAGCTAAAATGTCGCAGGAAAACTTGGGAATGTGTTTTCAATGGCTTCCACGCCTTAGTATGCGTGATTTTGTACGTTGATGAATTGATTGGATGCATCGACATCTCACTTTGCAATTAGCTTGTTTGGAATCATCACTTTCTTCTGTTTATTTGTGTTGTTAGAACTTGGCACAGTGACTGAAGTTGTGTACCAGGTTGTACCACTTCGATCACGCTTCAATTCCAGACGATCTTGGACTCTAACGACTCTGCGACATTTGGCCTTCAAATTTGGCGCAGGTCAGTTCAAATGAAGGTATGGGAACAGGCAAAAACATCTAAGATCTTAAAATTTTACACTTGACGAAAGGAAATAACAAATAAAGGCAGTTTCTACCAAGATCTCCAGGGCAGTTGATTTTTTAAAACATGCCAAGTATTTTCTACTGAAATAAACTTTGCAAACTCTCTACTCTGTTTGGGGCTGCGCCGGTTCGACTGAAATTAATCAGTTGCAAAAAGTGCAAAACCGTGCTGCTAGGATAATATCGAATAGCAGCTTTGATGCCCCAAGCAGACCACTTATTGAAGGGCTGGGATGGAAGACCATTGACCAACTTGTAGCTGGTGAATCCAAAACAATGGTCTTCAAGTCCCTAGATGAGATGGCTCTACAATACCCTTCTGACCTCTCCACCCGAAATTTGCAGTGCTCATCTTATAGCCTTCGTAATACGGGAACGGACTTAAGGTTACCAATGAAAAGGTCAACACATGGCCAGAGATGTTTTTCCTATAGAGGTGCAAAACTCTGGAATAGCCTCTCAGCCGAGTTTAAGCAGGCATCCTCCATGTATTTCATTTCATCTTTAATTATTTACCCGGGGTAATACATTCAGTTATAAAAGAATAAACTGATTTACAATGTGCCCTGCTAAAAACCTAAACTAATAACAATTTATGTTTCTATGATTAAATTATAAGCTATAGAATAAGCGTAAAAAGAAAATCTCAATTCTAAAAAGGAAAATTGACCAAACTCTATGTTCGATGTTCGATGTGTGTTGTGATATTCGTTTTTGAACATCTCTATTACTTTTCAAAAACGTTTTTAGCCTGTTCTTGAAAATCGCCAGCGATGAGGCGGTTTTGATTTCGGAGCTCAATTGATTCCAAACAGTCACTCCGCGATATGAAAAGCTACGTTGCCCATTAGATGTTTTACATAGGAGGGATCCTAAGATCTGTTTCAGTATTCCGTAGGACTCGATTCCTTGAATCAGACAGTTTGTGAAACATGTCCTACATATAAAGAGGTGCTAGTCCATGAAGGTATTTATAGACAATGGTAGCTGTTTCAAAATTAACCATTTAGCCACCCGAGTTGAGCTATCAGCGGCAGCGAAGTTTTATCGAAAGGACTGTTTGCCACAATACGAGCAGCTCAATTTTGTAGCTTTTGAAGTTTTTGTATGATGGTATCAACAGCGCAACCCCAGACCGAGCAACAATACCTAATCTGTGGTTCTACTATGCCTAAATATATTTTCTGGACAGTCTATAAAGACAGATATTTCTTGGAGTACTTAAGCATTCCTACTCCTCGCGAAATCTTGTTGATTGCAACAGTAATATGCTCTTTCCAACTCAGTTGGGAATCGATTTGAACCCCAAGATATTTCACGTTGCTTGTAAAAGCTATCCTATCCTCGTTGATTTGAAAGTCGGGACCGACTGTAGTATCATTAAGGCCCAGTTTCCGCAATCGTACTCCAGAACCTAGAATCGTGCTTTGTGTTTTGGCGACATTAAGAGAAAGTTTGTTTCCCATTAACCATAAACGAATGTTATTAAGATCAGTGTTGATGACTTGGGTCAAATCAGTAACATATTTCAAGGAGTAGGAAATGCTCGTATCATCCGCATACATTGTGGCCTTAGTTCTATCTAAGGCAAATGGCAAGTCGTTAACGTATATCAAAAAGAGGAGTGGACCAAGGCAAGAACCCTGAGGCACTCCACAATTAATATCTTGTAGTTTAGAAACATGACCATTTACCTTACAACATTGTTTTCGATTGCTCAAATACGATTTAAACCAATCGAGTTCATACAAAACTTCACGCGGAAAGCGCATTAAGTTAGCGAGTACAACCAGCTCAAGCACGAGTCGAACGACAGCCGTGGCACCGCCTGCCTCCGGCGTACATACAACACCATCGACGTCGAATCTGCAACCAACAACATCAAGTTCGGGGATACAAAGCGTTCCATCTTTTGCCCGAGCAAGTAGCAGTCCAACGACAACATTACAACATGAAACAAGCTTCTCTAACGAGCAAATCGCCAAAATCCAGTCATTGATTCAATCTACACTTCGAGATACAGTGGAAGAAGTGGCAACGAAAGCGGCACAAGCTGCCACAGCCCTTGCTGGAATACAACAACAGTCTTGCAACACAGGAGCAGAAAGTGCAAGTGCCCCACCAGCACCACGACCTTCAAGTTATGCAGCTCTTCCGATCCAAATCGAGGGAACACTGCACAATCCGACCTCGGCAACATCAAGTCATTCGGCAAGCTCAGTTGATGGCGGCTTTACACCTGAAATTCCCGCAAGCTACGTAAGGTTAATCCAAAATGGTGAGTTTTTCGACCTCGCTAAACTTTTGCCTCAGAACTTACAAAGACTTTCAACTTTTGAAAATGAAAATGTTTCTCTGATGGTTGGTCCAAATTCAGAGCTGAAATTGGCAATGACGCCTTCTAATTCCAGGCTAAAGCAGATAGATAATATTGAAGACTGGACAACTGCCTTCACTATGTTTATGAAGGTCTTTGTTAAGAAATTTCCAAATAAGGCATCGGAATTTATCGAGTATTTAGACATAATTCGCTATGCAGCCAAGTACCATAGGTCGTACGGCTGGTTGATTTATGATTATAAATTTAGGCACAAAGCAGCTAACGACAAGTCTATTGCATGGGGGGAAGTAGATCAGCAACTTTGGGTTAGAGTATTTACCGTTAATCAGGCACAGTTATTCGAGGATTGTAGTATTAGTAATTTGCTACCTAAGAATGTAATTGAGTCTGGAGTTTTTTCATATGGACCCTCAAGTATTTCTAACAGAGCTGGCGCAGGGAGGGACGGATTTTGCTCCAGTTTCAACAAGGGTTGGACTTGCCCCCCTGGCTGCAAGTATATCCACGCATGCAATAAGCCCGGCTGTAGGGGAAACCACGCTGGTATCAGGTGCTTCTACCAACCAATCTCTTCCCCCCAAAACCAAGGCGCTCTCCAACCTCGCAACCAGAATTTTCGACGCTAGTGGGATTTCTGAACACATGGGTACACCTGTAGACGTAAGTAGGTTAGAAAGCGAATTAGAGTTTTATCCTGACAAAAATTTTGTGCGAAATCTCTGTCTACAATTGCGTGTAGGAGCAAAGATAGGATATACGGGGCCAAGAAGGTCACGGCTTTCCAAAAACTTGCCTACTGCGTACGCCAATCCGCAGAAAATTTCTGAAAACCTGGAAAATGAAATTAAATTGGGACGGGTAGCCGGGCCTTTCGTAGAGCCCCCATTCCCTAATTTCCAGGTTTCCCCACTGGGTATAATTCCCAAAAAACATTCAGAAAAATTTCGCACAATTTTTCATCTGTCATATCCAAAGACTGGCGATTCAATCAATTCGGCTATAGATAAGGATTCTTATTCGCTTTCGTACGTAACAATCGATGACGCTATCCAAGCAATTCAAAACTTCGGTCCAAACACCCTATTGGCGAAAACAGACATTGAATCCGCGTTCCGCCTCTTTCCTGTCCATCCAGACGACTGGGAACTTTTGGGTATGAGATGGGAAGGCTTGTACTACTATGAAAAATTCCTCCCCTTCGGCCTCCGCAGCGCCCCGTTCTTGTTTAATCAATTGTCAACGGCTGTGGAGTGGATTCTAAGTAATCAGTGCGCAATATCCTTTGTTACCCATTTCCTCGATGATTTTCTGATCATGGAGCCGCAAGACCGACCTGGGATCCCAACTTCTGCCTGTTCCGCTTCCTTAAGGAGTATGCTCTTAACCTTCAAAGCTCTTAACATCCCAATTTCCCCCGGAAAAACTCAAGGGCCCTCGACAAATTTAGAGTTTCTGGGCATCATTCTAGACACGGAAAAAATGGAAGCAAGCCTACCCGAAGATAAGGTGACTCGTTTAAGGGGGGAGCTCAAAACCTGGCATGAGAGGAAATCGGCGACTCTAAAGGAGCTTCAATCGCTTATTGGTTCTCTTAATTTTGCTTGTAGAGTAATTCCCCCGGGAAGGGCCTTCCTGCAAAGAATAATTAGTCTGACAGCTGGCACGAAAAAGGATCATCACTTTATCCGATTAAACAATGCATTTAGGGAGGACCTTAGGATGTGGGAAACTTTTCTCTTTTCCTGGAACGGCAAGGCTTTCTTCCTCAACACTTATTGGGATAGCTCTCAAGCCCTGAGCCTATACACCGATGCATCTGGTACCATAGGTTTTGGGGGGTTTCACGGTACCCAATGGTTTCAAGGGGCGTGGCACCTCAGACAGAAGGGAGTCGAAGGGGTAAGTATAAATTGGCAGGAATTGTATGCTATAGTAGTTGCATGCTTTATATGGGGTCCTAAATGGACAAGAAAGCGAATTTTATTCTACTGTGATAATGCAGCGGTGGTTGCAATAATAAACACCAAAAGGTCAAAATGCGAGCAAATAATGAACCTTGTTCGCAAGTTGACCTTAGCTACGTTAGAATATAATTTTTATTTTAAGGCCAAACACGTTCCGGGTGCTAAGAATGAAATTGCTGACTCCTTGTCTCGTTTTCAGGTGGGCCGCTTTCGGACGCTGGCCCCGTGGGCGGACAGCGAGCCGCAGCCAATTCCGGAAGCTGCCTTTCATCTTTGAACAGAAGTCTCAAATTCTACGCTGAGAAATCGCTTTCCGAGCAAACCAAAAAGTCCTACTTAGTGGGAGAAAGACAGTTTCATAACTTCTGCATGGCATTCAAAGTGTCTTCGCCTGTTCCAGCAACAGAGGGTCTTCTCTGCTATTTTGTTGTCTTCTTAGCCAAATCTGTGAAGTATCAAACAATAAAGTGCTATTTATCGGCCATAAAAGATTTACATCTTAGGCAAGGCTTTCCAATAAAAATGGAAGAATTTCATCAACTGCAGTACATACTGCGAGGGATTAAACGATCGCAGGGCGGCCCAACCCGACTAAGACAGCCTATTACAAAACAACACCTGGAACTGTTTTTCCAACTTCTTCAACCAGAAAGAACAAATAACTTGGACAATGTTATGATCTGGGCATCGATGTGTCTAGCATTTTTCGGTTTTCTCCGGGTCAGTGAATTTACTTGTGATCAGCAATTTGATTCTCGCACTCACCTAACAAGAGAGGATATTTCATTTGTCCCTGACATGACAGCACCAAGTTCCATGTTAGTAAAAATCAAGAAATCAAAAACGGACCCATTTCGAGAAGGCAACATAATAACAATAGGGGCTACAGGTTCACACATATGTGCAGTAAAAGCCCTACATCATCACTACATGAAAAACACACTTTTTTCCATAAATGGGCCTCTTTTTGTCTATGCAAATGGAAAGTTTCTCTCCAGAAATCGTTTTACCGATGAGCTTAGGAATTTATTAGCCATGGGGGGCCAAAAGCCCGAGCAGTTCGCAAGTCACAGCTTTCGTATTGGGGCAGCCACATCTGCAGCAGCAGCAAACTTTCCAACTTGGCTTATCAAATCGATGGGTAGATGGACGTCGCAATGCTACGAGCGATACATACATGCTCCCGAAAAAACATTCGTGGAGGCCTCGAGAAATATGATATCTCCTTAGTATTCTAAACCTTAGGCCAATGCAAAAGCTGGACACGATCTATCTAGCCGATGGGGATTACACAAAGTGTAATTATGGCGGAAAAGTTTCGACAAACATTTTCTATCATCGGCTTTTGATAGGAATTTGTAAAAAGTTTCAGTTTCCTTTCGTAAAAATTAAAAAATGGACAGAACAAATTTATAGGACCTTGTGATTACCCTGAAAGAGACATTTTTCTCTCTGAGGGGACGTAGCAAGGGTGCTTGTGATTACCCCAAAGGGACGTAGTGGTATGCAAATTCCATGATTACCCTGAGGGGCCGTAGCAAGTGACTCGGGATTACCCCAAAGAGACGTAGTGGAATCTAACTTCCATGATTACTCCGAGGGGACGTACCGAGCTTTTAAATATTTTTATATAACACCTTTCAAAAACATTTCGCCATAATTGCACTTCCAAAACCCCAATTACAGTATGACTAGTAGCTTCGTAACGGTAGAGAAGGCAGTTTAATGCGTGGAAGTATTTTAACTTGATTACGAGTATCGATTCTGTTACATTTCAAAGATCAAATTGTTTTTATCTTTGCCAACTTCTTAATGTCAGCAAGAGGGGGGAAATTAATTGCCAACAACTCCATAGTAACATAGCTTCACAATCAGAATATTGTGATCTACGGTGTCAAACGCTTTCTTCAAGTCAATGAAAATAACCCCTGTAAAGAGGCCTTGGTCAAAATTCATATACCAATCATTGGTACACTTCAGCAAGCATGTCAGTACAGAGTGTAAAGCCCTGAACCCCGATTGGCCAGAGAAGAATAGTTTATTTGCTACAAAGTAAGTATACATTTGATCAAAAATAATCTTCTCAAATAGACGTGAGATAACAGGAAGTACAGAAATAGGCCTATAATTAGATCTATCTTCTATGTTGCCATCCTTGTAGATAGGCGAAACCCTCGCTATCTTCCAGTTTTGTGGAAAAGTTCCTGATGCTAGCGACCAATTAAATATATCGCATAATACCGGAGCTAGAACAGGCATCGCAATCTTGAGAAAGAAACTTGACATGCCATCCACACCAAATCCGTACGATTTTTTAAACTTTGCCATAACATTCACCAGGTCTTCTGGGCTAATCAATTGAAACTCAAAACGCGCTGATTCATTGTTCACTGAATAGCCACCACTTACTAGTGGATTAGCTGTATCTGGTATCTTAGAGCTAAGATTTTCCCCAATGTTGCAGAAAAAATCGTTCAATGAATCAGCAATTTCAATATTCTTAGTGATACTTTTATCATCAACGGTTAGAGAGGTGATATTAGTTGTCTTTGAACGTTTATTGATTAGTTGATTGATAGCACTCCAAGTTTCTTTCAAGTTGCCCTCATTAGCGTATATCTTTTCTGAAAAATACGCCCTTTTAAGTTACATCGCAGTTGGCAGAGCTTATGGGTGGTAGGTAATACTCCCTCTTTATTTAGTTACCTTTATTATATGTACCCTTAGTATTGTATTTTAGTTGCATTTTACCATTTGCTTCCACTCTTTGCTGTCCAAAAAATGTTTCAACTGCAGACTTTTTCAATTTGTCCCTAATTCTTGCAAAGGCCCCTAGATCAGAAGTGATCCAAGGGCAGCATTTTTCAGAGACTCTGCGTTGACGCATAGGTGCATGCTTTTCAATTACGAGTGACAGCAGGTTAGTCACGTTCTCCACTGCAGAATCGAGATTGACACTGCTTTGGAGAACTGAGTTCCAATCAATGGAAGAGATTTCATCAAGAAATTTAGTCTCGTCAAAATGTTTCATTTGACGAGTTGTTATCTTCTTGTGCTGCCCTTTCAGAGCCCCTCGAAACTTTCGAACACAATAGATCATGTAATGATCACTGAGGGCGATGCTTAGAACTCCAGATTCAACAATATTCCTATGATCACTTACTGCTACGCGATCAATCAAGGTTGAAGTATTGAGGGTTTCCCTAGTAGGCTAGTTAATTAATTGCTTTAGCCCATATGCATTGTAAAGTTCCAAAACCTTTTCAGCTAAGCTATTTTCACTACACGTAGTTCCCGGGTCGCTATCATCAGAAACCAAAGGATCCAATCTATTGTGTAGGGGGCGCTCTTTCTGCAAGAGATCGCAATTGATGTCGCCCAATAAGATTATCTCCTTATCTTCATTCTCGAGATATTGCAGAACCTGTTCAAGCTTCTCAAAAGAAGCAACAGGCTCACTTGGAGGTCTGTACCACGCAATAACTAAGAAAGGGGAAGCTTTAACTGGTTGAACTTCTACGCAACCAAGTTCTAGACCACTCTTGGGAATGTCATCCCGTCGAGTGTGTTTTATACTATCTCTAATGTACACTGCAACTCCACCACCATGCCTATTTCGATCTTCTCTTTCCAATTTATAGTTTGGGATAGCTAATATATTCTTTGGCATCTTCTTGTCAAGCTTAGTTTCATTCAGAGCAATGATATGGATCATTTTTCAAGTAAAATGGAGGCAAGCTCATCTTTATGCAACAGTAAGCTATTAATATTAAGAGATGCTATGACCATTCCCTTACGAAATGCTAATGATCTGGGTTTTTGGAAAGGAGAATTTGGCATGTTAAGTGGGGTTGCAGCTTTGGTCCTAACCCTATTATCATCACTAGATACAGCGACGCTGGTTGCATCAATTTCTTCAGTTCAATAATTGTTAATAAATTTTAAGAAAACTATGGTTTTCAGAAAACTAGATAAGGATTTCTTTTTTTTTATGTAAATTTTGAACATTATTGTTTATAGGTTATAACTATTGTAAATAGGGTTTTATGGTTTGATTTAATTGACAGTTTCATAATACTTTCTTCTTTCTTAGATTGTAACTAAATGTTTTTATCGGAGGGCCCCTTGAAAACCAGCTTCTGCTGAAGGGCAACCCTCCTTAAAAGAATTAAATATGAATATATAGGAAATATGAAACATGGTTTCTATTCTTCGGATCAGATCTGCAACGGTCAGCGATGGTCAGGGATGTCTGGGACGCGATGCGAAATATTTTCACACTTATCGCAAGATTCCAGGATAGGTGGAAATCCCTGATTCTTACGATTCTTACGACTCTTGCGATTCTTACGACTCTTGCGATTCTTACGACTCTTGCGATTCTTACGACTCTTGCGATTTCTTACGGTTCTTACGATTTTTGCGATTCTTACGACGAGTGTGAACCAGGCTTAACTCTAGTTAGAGGGTCCTGAAGGGGTCAGATGGGATTTGCTTAAAATGTCGCTCTAGGAATGGGATGTTCGTGCTGGGACTGGGTTTGATAAGCTGGGACTGGGAATACAAACGGAGGAACAAGATACTTGGAGTGAATAGAATTTCATCACCCACAGCATATTTATAAAAAAGTGGCTGGGATTTGCTGCAAAATATGACTGGGAAAATGGGATGGAGGACCCCGTTCAGGACCCTGCAGTTAAATCCGACACCACTTTCTTCAGACCTCTGAAGTAATTCTGGTTCAAACAAGATTATGAAGCTACAGACACGCCATATTTAGGGGACATGACATTTTAATAATTGGTTTATTGGCAGTTTGGTATTTACAACAGAATCCAATTTTCAGTTAATATATAGTTTGGTTGATATTGTGTCTCTCGATTAAACCATTCTTATTATTTACTGTATTTGTTCTTCCTCTTAGGATAATGTCTGCCACAAGTCAAACAAAGACTAAATTAAGCGGGACCTTGGCAGAATTAGAAGCAACGCAAGCAGAATCAAAGCGTAATAAGACAGTGCAAAAAACTCCAAAAATGAACGAATCATTTGCAAAAAAAATACAAGGATTAAGACTGGTGACAGATAAAGTAAAATCTCTTGGCGGAACGACACCGTGCTCCTCCCCATCGGATGGCTCTATCATTGGCACAAAGGGACCAAACTGGGATGCGATACAAAGCAAAGTCTTGGATGAGCTCACACAAGATTAAAAGCTCGAAGGACGTTCAAGTAAACATTACTATAATATTGTACGTTTATGGATCAAGAAATGTGCGGAATTAATTGGCTCTTTTGTGAAGCTGAGCTTCGTTTATGTTTAACTAATCTTGTGAGACTTCAGATGCACATGCCATTGAATCAAATCGTAATCAAGTATCGCATTCTCTCTGATGAGCCCTGAGAACGCTCATCTAGACACCGTTTACACGGTAGCGGATGAAATGAATACTGTATTCGTACTGAACGGGCGAAAGTTAGTAGGCTACTGTGGGGATAATGTGGATCTAAATTGAGCAAAATCTAAAAATACATAACTGGCAAAACCACCGTACTGTTCAAATCCTTTCAAACTTTTTGTTTAAGACATTCGATGCTGGCTGTCTCTTCCCAGAAATCTCGACTCTGATAGAAGTAGTTAGGCTATCTTTAAAAGGCAGCCCATGGCCTGATGGCTCAATGGCCTGATGGCTCAATGGCCTGATGGCACGATGGCTCAATGGCCTGATGGCTCAATGGCGTGATGGCCCAATGGCGTGATGGCCTGATGGCGCGATGGCCTGATGGCGCGATGGCCTGGAATCTGGGATCTGGACAGAAGGAATAATGGAGTTAGGACTAATTCCAGCTTTTCAATGGAGATTCTTCTCCAATGAATTCATTTTTATAAAAAACCATCGATAAGAAACTAACGTAGGCTCTTCCAGTTAAGAAACTTCCTTCCATTTTGGTCATGACTTTCTTGGTATTTTTTACCCTGGGTACCAGAGAAAGCGTATTTCTAATAAGAAAAGCTGCAATAAAAGTCTTTTTATGATCTGCCTCTTTCTAGAAATCAACTTTAGTTCCAAGCCAAATTACGAAACTCTGCAAAAAACTGCACGATCTGAATTGGGCCCAAAGTAAATCGAGGGGGATAATTTGAGTCATCTGAAAATCGGACAAAGGAAACGCACACACACACACGTCATTGCCATCATATACAATTGGATGCTATCAAATACAATAGGCTAATTGTAGATCTGTCGATTCCTTTCAAGAAACTTTCACACAAGGTTCTGAACCAATTTTCTTATGAAGAAAATAGATTTTATCAGCCCGTCTTCCTGAAAACGCATTTTGCTCCCACAACAACCCTCAAGGTAATTACCTCTGAAAAATGTCTGGGCAATGAATTGTTTCTATACCATTCTAAAATTTGAAAATTGTTCAATAGCTGGAAGCAGTTTGCAAGTTCTTTTCCACACAAAATGACCAAAATGGAAGAAAGTTTCGTAACTGGAAGAGGCTACTTTGGCTTCTTATCGATAGTTTCTTATTGAAATGAGTGCATTGGAGAAGAATCTCCATTGAAAAGCTGGAATTAGTCCTCACTCCATTATTCCTTCTGTCCAGATCCCAGATTCCAGGCCATCGCACCATCAGGCCATCGCGCCATCGCGCCATCAGGCCATCGCGCCATCAGGCCATCACGCCATTGGGCCATCACGCCATTGAGCCATCAGGCCATGGGCCGCCTTTTAAAGATAGCCGAAGTAGTTACATATTTAAAAAAACTTCTTTTTAGCAACTAAAGTTGACCCACTTTCCCACTTTCCCTGACGGAAGGGAAAAGTGGGTCTATTTTCAAAACTCGCATAAACAGGTAAATGATTAAAGAATTAATAAAATCATGGTTCCCCAAGTTTTTATGCCAGCTAAGGCCACACGCGTTAGCTGGGGTTAAGAAAAATCCCCCCGAATTTCCCTCCTTCCGCTTTCGCTAAAAGTACCTGTTCTCCTATTTCTGCGTATGAATCATGCAGCACAGAACAGGGCCTCCGATGGGACCAGAAAAGTGGGGGGGCCAAACTGGAAAGGCAAGGCATATTTTAAAAGCAAGGCATATGGAAAGGCATATTTTGCAAGAAAGTATGCCGTCGTCGGAGGCCCTGCAGAACGCAATGAAACCCTTCGATGCATTCTTAGTAAGCCTAAAGTCCAAATATAAGAAACTGATAATCGAACAAGAAATTCGAAATAATGTACATTTCACGTCTATGGGCTGAGTATGTTTTTCGGTACCACTTGGCGGGAATAACAATGAAGGTGATTTTTATCAAGTATATGATCCTACTATGCAAAATCGGTATGATAGACATTTTTTAAATGGGGCCTACCGTAAAGACGGGGGTTCAAACATTTAAAAATCTCAGTACTAAGCCATCACAGAAAAAAGTGCTACATTGAAGGTTTTAAGTTCATAACTGATAAAACAAGCTAATAGGAATTAGAATAACTTGCAAAAATGAACGTAATTAACTTTAAAGCATCTCAGTACCTTTTTTATATCTAAAATTTTGTCATTTGGCGAAAATATTTTGACATCACACCCTAGATACACCCTAGCAACGAGGCATGCAAAGAATATTTCTGCAGCTGCAAACTGTCTTTAGTCTAAAATTAATCAAATATGCTTCACAATCAACAAATAAAGCGAAAGTAACTAAAATAAAGCCCTGAAGTCACAGGATTATGTTACAGGGTTGAATGCTCCTCCCCACCCACCCATAGGTCAAATACGGGTTAGTGTTCCAGTATCCTGATTCTGGATCATCGTTACAAAGTGAATCGATCAAATCTACGCATCATCACTGTCCGTATTTTCCTCGGCGTCTTCATCATCAGATTCAATTAAAAGTTCATCTTCCTCTTCTATCGTGTCCTGATTGCTGCAGTCTCGTAGACGACACATATCCGTGCACCTCAAACCATTTGCGACACAATTGCATCTATTCGAGTCACATGATCGTGAGCAGTTGCAAGAAAGAAACTCGAGGATGGCACTTGGTGCTGGATTTACGTTCATCCATTCAATGGCATAGACACCATTCTCCCCTCCAAGCTTCCAACCATATCCAATTGGCGATGGGATGGTAGGCAAAGCTGTTAAACATGACCTCCACACAAAAGCTTGATAGTTGGCACGAAGTATGTGCTTGACCAGGCAATGTCTGCACGGAGGCAGTTGATGTGACTCCAACTCACCTTTCTTCGCACAGAACATTGCATAACGTAGCTCATTTACGTCAGTCACGCCCTTCCCTCCGTATAAGTGACATGTGAACACTTCAAACTCACGCACAAGCTCTTCGGACACATCTATATTTGCCCCTAGGCCTGCAAACAGGTTTTGTTTGTTACCTTATTTTAATTCGATTGTTATCTAGCTATATACATATATATATACATACAACTAATCTAAATCCAATCTACCAATAAATGAAAAATAACTGATGAAATTAATACGTAAATACATAAGCTAAATATTACAAAACTATATGGACATAAANATGACCTCCACACAAAAGCTTGATAGTTGGCACGAAGTATGTGCTTGACCAGGCAATGTCTGCACGGAGGCAGTTGATGTGACTCCAACTCACCTTTCTTCGCACAGAACATTGCATAACGTAGCTCATTTACGTCAGTCACGCCCTTCCCTCCGTATAAGTGACATGTGAACACTTCAAACTCACGCACAAGCTCTTCGGACACATCTATATTTGCCCCTAGGCCTGCAAACAGGTTCTGGTATTGTTCATTTGCTTTAAGTATCTTTAATGCAGTTAGTTTGTCCTTGCTTGCAAAAGCGCTGACAGTGTCACACCCAGTGTATGCATGGAGACCAGGTAAGCTTCTTGAAACTTTGTAGCCAAGGGAGTCTGCAATTGATGTTATGTTGACGTAGCGGGAACGTGCCTAAAATAAAAATAAGAAATCATTTATTGAAAGTTAACACCGTTATAGCATCCACTAATCAAAGCGAACCAATTAAGAACATGAATATGAGTTAATACATTATTTACAAACATAAAATAATCCTGTGCTACCCACCTGGTTTCCACGTTTCTGGTAAATCGGAGCTTGGATATTATATCTGTTTGCAACCGCCAATATAAACACATCTGTGTCTTCTGAAATGATTATTACTGCACCACATCCTTCTTCTGCTGCATTCTTGGCATGAAGAAGAAGGCGCGTATCTGCTTCTTCATGATTGCAGCATAATTCTCTTGCTTCCTGCACAGACGATTCTGTTAAATTCCAGCATTCTGCATCGTACCCAATAAGCATCGTCTTTCCTGCCAGTCGCCTCCTATAGCTTGCTTGTTTCCATTCTTTTGCAAGAAATCGAATAAGGCTAGTCTTGTTACTTGAGCTTTTGATGAAAAGGTCCCATTGCTGAATTTTGTGACCTGCCTGGATGTTCTTGAAAGAAGTTGCGCCTGATGAGCCTCTCTTTACGACCCTCTCCGCGTTCTTTATCGATTGATCGCGATAGACATCAAACACCACATCAATTCTGTTACTGCAGGAACCCTCAGCCAAGACTTTGCGGAAAATTGCATCTGAAAAGTCTGAAAAGGTCTTGTGGCATCCTTTTGTCTTTTGAACAATACTCATCGCATCAATGATGCTGGCAGACGTTAAAGGAAGGTTTTCTGCGGGCAATGATAGCTTTTCGAGCTCATTTGCTAGACTCGCCTTGTTTGTCTTCCTTAAGAATCCTTCGCTTGTGGCCAGTGCCCATGGGACTGGACCTAAAGGATGAGTTAAGACATCTTTCATATTTAGTTGGCGTGTTTGTGCAATTATCGCCATCTTTCCAAAAAGATGCCTGTCGATTTTAAGCATAACTTCTTTTTCCTTGACCATGACAGACTTCTTGTTAAGTACAGATGCAAATGACTTCAATCTACTCCTTGGAATCCTTTCAAAAAACTTTTCACTTCCATCCTCTTGTAGTCTCTTCTTTATAAACCTTTCATACGCAAGCTTTCCCTTTTCTTGGGCATCACACAAATCCAAGACAACATCTTGTGGTGGAGATGCCCCAGTTGAAATGCTGCATAGCTCTTCACCAGGAATGGCGAAAGGATTCCTCCACGTGTCCTTTAGCATGCCAACAAGTGATTTCACGTCCTCTTCGTCTTTATTTATTCGGCTCTGGCTCAAATCTGGATGAGAAGTACTAGCACGATTAAGATCAACCATTTCTCTTAAGCTTCGTACACATGAAGATCGGTAATCTGCAGTAATGTAGTACTTTGCAACACAACCTGAAATTGTAATAATATGAATGATCAGAATAATATTCGAAACTTTACACACTCGTAACAACAATTATATTGCAATGCTAAGGTTCTTTGATGTTCCTTTAGAAGTATCTTGTTTCTCATGTGATTACATAGATAGTAGGACAGATAATGACGACATTTTTAAAGAATCTGAAGAATGTATTTTAAAAGTAGCAAAACTTTGACCGAAAAGTTGTCTATACGCGATAATGCTAAATGTTGACTAAATTCACCTTTCCGCAAGCTGAAACCTTTGGTCCCTCCAGGAGTTTGGGTGTCCTTATTTACAGTCTCCTCGATAGTTTGGTCCATGGGTATCCTTCCAAATGTATTTTGGTCACTCATCTGCGTTGAAAACCCACCAGCTTTAAGGTATTGATCGACTTCCGGATGCGTCGTGGACAAACTCATCATGTTTCGGAGATACCAGGGCAGATATCGTGCATAATTTGTACGGTCATATGCAAAGCACCATGGAATAATTTCTCCAATTAACGTGAGATGCAAATCCCAATTACCCTCTCTTGATGCTCCTATGAAATTTAGCAGTATGGTAACCAGATCTATATACGTCATCCAAAACTGAGACATAGTCCCATTCTGGTATCTGAGAACATCTGTGTATTGTTGAAACAGGGCATCGACATGGGCAANGCACAGACATTACCCCGGGTGATCACTCAAATCCAAGACAACATCTTGTGGTGGAGATGCCCCAGTTGAAATGCTGCATAGCTCTTCACCAGGAATGGCGAAAGGATTCCTCCACGTGTCCTTTAGCATGCCAACAAGTGATTTCACGTCCTCTTCGTCTTTATTAATTCGGCTCTGGCTCAAATCTGGATGAGAAGTACTAGCACGATTAAGATCAACCATTTCTCTTAAGCTTCGTACACATGAAGATCGGTAATCTGCAGTTATGTAGTACTTTGCAACACAACCTGAAATTGTAATAATATGAATGATCAGAATAATAATTGAAACTTTACACACTCGTAACAACAATTATATTGCAATGCTAAGGTTCTTTGATGTTCCTTTAGAAGTATCTTGTTTCTCATGTGATTACATAGATAGTAGGACAGATAATGACGACATTTTTAAAGAATCTGAAGAATGTATTTAAAAAGTTGCAAAACTTTGACCGAAAAGTTGTCTATACGTGATAATGCTAAATGTTGACTAAATTCACCTTTCCGCAAGCTGAAACCTTTGGTCCCTCCAGGAGTTTGGGTGTCCTTATTTACAGTCTCCTCGATAGTTTGGTCCATGGGTATTCTTCCAAATGTATTTTGGTCACTCATCTGCGTTGAAAACCCACCAGCTTTAAGGTATTGATCGACTTCCGGATGCGTCGTGGACAAACTCATCATGTTTCGGAGATACCAAGGCAGATATCGTGCATAATTTGTACGGTCATATGCAAAGCACCATGGAATAATTTCTCCAATTAACGTGAGATGCAAATCCCAATTACCCTCTCTTGATGCTCTTATGAAATTTAGCAGTATGGTAACCAGATCTATATACGTCATCCAAAACTGAGACATAGTCCCATTCTGGTATCTGAGAACATCTGTGTATTGTTGAAACAGGGCATCGACATGGGCAACAAGAGACTCACTCTCGAGGAGGGTTTGAAACATTTCAATGTCTAATCCCTCCTTCCAAACATCGTCTGCAGATGATAGGAACTGATCCAATATGTCTCTCTTTGATTCATCACATGCTTGAATCCAAGAAAGAAAGCCTTCCCAAATTAATCTCATGCAGGACTCGTACATTAACTTGTGAAATCTAACAGCACGGTTGTACTGCTTACCACCTAGAACACCATTGACTGATCCCTCAGCTATTACGCTTGACTCTATGCATATGTCTCTCAGGCCTGCGTCGCCAAATCTCTTTCCAATGATTGCAAGCAACGTACATGCAGTATGGAATCCCCCGAGCCGTATAACGACACTTTGAAAAACATTGGTATGCTTCCAAGCAATTTCAACTGCTTTAGCATATATTGCTTGGTCAAAGATTACCACGATGCTGTCAAGGGATAACGCCTCCTTAATTTTCACTGCCTGACACAAGACTTCATAAACGGTGGACATTGATGTTGCTGGTGCATCGATCGTGGGTAGATATCCAACTGTGTCCTTAGTAACAGTGACATCACTTCTTGCCTGAATATTAAAACCAGTCCAACTACTTATGCTTTGACTCTGCTGATTCGCGATCCGTGCTATCACCCACGTCATATTCTTCAACCAAGCCATTTGNCCGTATAACGACACTTGGAAAAACATTGGTATGCTTCCAAGCAATTTCAACTGCTTTAGCATATATTGCTTGGTCAAAGATTACCACGATGCTGTCAAGGGATAACGCCTCCTTAATTTTCACTGCCTGACACAAGACTTCATAAACGGTGGACATTGATGTTGCTGGTGCATCGATCGTGGGTAGATATCCAACTGTGTCCTTAGTAACAGTGACATCACTTCTTGCCTGAATATTAAAACCAGTCCAACTACTTATGCTTTGACTCTGCTGATTCGCGATCCGTGCTATCACCCACGTCATATTCTTCAACCAAGCCATTTGGAGACTATTCTCACCAACCAGGTTTGTCGATGGAAATAGAGTTGGTGGCTCAGGCCTAACTCCAGCGTTGTAGGAGGGCAATTCAAATTTCTCCACACTGAGGCTTCGTTGATGTGTTCTCCCTGCAACTGCTTCTACTGTTGCAGGCTCTGGCTGTGGGCCAATAACTTTCTTCTGAATAACAATTCCATTTACTCGATGAGATGTATCAGCTCCACTCAGCGTTTCTTCAAGGCGATCTATGTTATCATACACCAGTGAGACTTGAACGTGGGGATATATTTTCTCAGGAAGAACAAATCCTCTCATTGACTGCGTTGCTATCTTCTGTAAAGCAAATGCAGTGTCAATTTCTAACGTCTTAGAATATGAAACTCCATGCCCCAATCGATTAAGAATCTTGACAAGTTCCACATTCCCTGTGAGGGATTTCACTGTGAATGGCAATAGTACATGCTTTGGTGTTAGACATTTGCCTTTATTCACCATGTACAGAATATCCTGACCTAAAGATGTTGTTCTCGGTGTGAAAACTTTTTCTTCACTATCATTTGTACCTAGCAGAGTAGTTACAAATATACTCAAATGCCTTGGCAACGAGAAATCATCGCTTTGAAGTTGGGATACCAGTGGAGGCCATGCAAGAGGGCTCTGAAATAATTTCGCTTCTGACCTCAATAGTAAAGCTGCATCTTTGGCAATCTTTGACGATTTGTCAGACTCGATGCGATATTGCTTTAGCTCTTGCTTGAGCTCAACAATCTGACTTGCAAGCTTTGAGGCTGACACATTGGCTGGAAGAAATATTATTCTGCCGCTATCATTTGGGAACATGCTGATGGCTGAATGAAACTCGCTTTCCAATTTACGTCTGAGATGCTTCTTTGTGCTGTCTAGAATCTGTTGCAAACAAGCTTCTCTAAGAAATTGGATGAGTTTCGAAGTTAAATCAACCAATGTAGTCACCTGCTCTTTTGCAATAACCTCATTTCTGATATAATGAAATAGCTTCTCCAATGAAAGAGCTTCTTTGATATGATACTCATCCTCCTCTTCATCTTTTTCTTCAAACTTAGGCTTGTCAGGTCGAACTCTTGCAAATGATTTATAGCATGTAACATGATATTGCGCTTCAGCAGCGACGAGGTCATGATTCTGTACTAAATGCAAAATTTTGGAATCATTTAATCGGAGGGCCGTATCGTGAATAGTTTCTTGTGCCCGCATCTCAACACACTGTGTCAGCATCTCCTTTTGACCTTTTTTCTTTTTAAAAACCTTGCTGCAAAAAATGCATACTTTATCCAAGATTACTGAATTCTTTGTGATTCTTCGTTGTGATGTTTTCTAAGGATAGAATTGTTAGATTTAGATGAAATTGTAAAAGATAAGATACAGAAATGTACAAAATATTCGAATATATATATTAAAGCTTCTACAGAGACTGCATAAAATTTTATGTACTGTATGGTAGAATAGTCTTCCTTACTTTTTCATTTGTAAAGGAATCCGCTGGTTCTTCTTTAATTGCATCCAGGGATTTCTTCAACGTAAAAATGCTACGACATTCTCCGTGGTACTGGATGTCCGGAATTTCTCCATCTTTTAAGCCTTTTTCTACATCCATTAGCGTTGCATGCTGCCTTGTCACTGCTGCATCTAACAGGGTCTTCCATGACTGGTATGACACAGGTGTTGTCAGAGGTCCGGAACTCGTAGAACAGTGAATAATGCAATTTGAAGAGTTTCTTTTTCGTTTAAATGAAGGGGACCAGTCCTCGTCATCCTCCATGTTCAATTTGTATTGAGACTAAATTGGAGAAAATATAAATATAATAAAATAAACCGCTTTATTCGACAGATGAGTCTTTAGGCCTAGGCCTATTTCAAGTAGATTGCTCAAAAACCACATTTGTATCAAATTAACTCGAAAATACTGTTTGCAAATTGTGGAGAATGTTGTACAAGAAAAATAGCATTATTATACCTGAAAGGTGACTTTACAGTGCCATATATCATCTTGCCAATGCACCAACCCACTGAAAGAAACCTTGGCAACAGCACACCAGAACCTTAGCAACTGTATTTCTTCAACTTCATGTCAAACTCACGAAATAANAAATAAACCGCTTTATTCGACAGATGAGTCTTTAGGCCTAGGCCTATTTCAAGTAGATTGCTCAAAAACCACATTTGTATCAAATTAACTCGAAAATACTGTTTGCAAATTGTGGAGAATGTTGTACAAGAAAAATAGCATTATTATACCTGAAAGGTGACTTTACAGTGCCATATATCATCTTGCCAATGCACCAACCCACTGAAAGAAACCTTGGCAACAGCACACCAGAACCTTAGCAACTGTATTTCTTCAACTTCATGTCAAACTCACGAAATAAATACATGCAATTTAGTCCCAGAATGAAGTTTAAAAAGCGGTTCCCACGGCAACCAGGTATTTTTGACACTTTCACAAAATCAGAAATTGTTCCTCGTTCAATTATCAACTATTCCGCCAAATTTCATGGCAGCATCAAGATTCAAAGCCTAGAAAGCTTCTGTTCTGCAGATACGCTTTAACCCTATTAATACCGGGCTTTTTGGACCCCTTCGTAACTCAGTGAATGATGTAGATATGAGGGCGAGACTTGGTACAATGGTGCACAGTAACAAAATCTACACAATAGGGCACTTTTTCATTCTTCATTACATTCATGACGTCACTATGACGTCATAATGGCGGAGAAAAGCGATATTTTTGTAACTATTGACAAAATTAGCAATATCTAAGGTTTTATTTAATAATTCTTTTCATAATGGCTCTAGAATGTATCACAAATCATCAAGGAGCAAAAATCAGCAATATAACATCTATTTAAACTCATTATTTATTTCATTTATTCATTATTTAGTTACACCGGTTTTTCATTCTTTCATTAAAAGCCCTAATTGCTGATGGAAATACCCTAAAATGCCTTAAAATCATTCAAAGCGATCCAGAGAAACATAATTGACAAAAAAAAATTATTTAGTACATTTGTTATTAATTATATGACGTCATAAACTTGTATGACGTCATTAATTTTGAAATTGCTGACGTCATCTAAAATGAATAAAATTATACATCATCTGAAAGCTCTCATTGAGAGCTTTCGAATGGTGGTATTCTTGATGATCTCTGACCATCTTGGCAAAAACTAGACTCACTTCTTTTATTTACCATCCGTGTGCTCTGTTTGCCGTCTAGACAGTACCCTTCGCGTGACCCCCCAAAAAAGTAAATGGCCCCACTTTAAAAATGTCTATCATGCCAATTTTGTTTTGTAACATGTTAAACTTTATAAAAATCACCACCATACTTATTCCCGCCAAGTGGTACCGACACCCCCTATTTTTGGCTCTCAGC
This sequence comes from Aurelia aurita, assembly GCA_004194415.1. Classification (NCBI taxonomy): domain Eukaryota; kingdom Metazoa; phylum Cnidaria; class Scyphozoa; order Semaeostomeae; family Ulmaridae; genus Aurelia; species Aurelia aurita. The sequence goes on from REGM01000165.1 coordinate 78,343, forward strand.
CCATAGACAGTCTCGTGATTACTTGTAGCCAATCACAGACATTTCTCTTTCAACCAACCAATCAAACGCCTAGAAGTCAGAACCGCCAGAATTCAAGATCAGCCCATGGGCGATAAGAAACGCGGTATTTAATTCCTAAAAAAAAATTCTTCCTGTGTCCCTGTGCCCAATCCCCCCTGTGTCCAATCCTCCCTGTGTCCCTATGCCCGTGAAGGTTGTCGTTGTTGTGCCTGGTTTTCCTTGTTTCCCTGTGTTCTGATTTAAGTGAGAAATTTTTTTCAACAACAACCTTCACGGGTATAGGAACACAGCAAGAAAATTGTTTTTAGGAATTAAATACCGCGTTTCTTACCGCCCATGATCAGCCACGAGCTACAGTTTTCAAGCACATTCTCGACACGAAACAAGCTCAAAAAGGTTCCAAAAACAAGCTCTCTGGTATTTTGCATACGATGCCAAGTGCGGCTGCGAAATGACAGTATTTTTAAGACGCTGCAAAGGAGTCTAAATTCGACAAGAAATACAGCTGTGATTAGCTTGGTGGTTGGCGGTAAATCTAGCAAACATAATAGATGAACAATGTCAAGAGATGTGAGTGATATTCGAGTCGTTTCGAACAGTAATATTTGGTTCATCGAACTGACCTAGATGCAGAATGTGCGACGTTGAAATTATCATTACAAAGCCCTTATTGGATTAACGCATTGGCGAATAAAATTGCCAGAAAGTGCAGACAAGTAAAGACTGAAGTACTGCAATAGGGAATACATCACTTCTCTGCGTTGACTGTTGACAGCGACATGAAATCCATCATGATAATATCAAAAGCGGCCAGAAGTTGAGTATTTCTTTAGTTTATTATATTTGTACGTTCTTAGAATGTTGGTACCTTTCTTTATCTTGAGAATCCAAACCGTTCGTTGATAAATTATATTGTTTGTCTTTATTTGTTTGGCATGACTTTATATATCTGTATACATTCACTTGGAATTGGTAGCATTAAGACAACTAAATTTGTCCTGTTTGCATGATATCAAATGTTACGCTTTCCTGCCAAACAATGCAATGCCGTATTATCAGGCCCACTCTGAAAGAATTTATATCTTCTTTGTAAAATAGCAGGGTTAAATAGATTTACTCCCATTCTAGTTTTTCCTTGCAGGGTTGATAGTCCTTTTGCCAAGTTTGTACAAATACATGACGTCATGAGTGAGGAAGTCTGGATAGCCAAACTACTGACAAAACGCAAGAATGCAATTGTGACCAATTGTGACCATCACGTGATATGATCATATATGACAAGGAATGAACGAAGCACCACCATGTTTGTCTGCATGAAGAAGGTACCTTGAACAATTCTTGCTCCGCCAGAGGACTTTATACCATGTAGTCAGTTTTCATGAACGATGTTTGTGTGTTATTCGTGTATTATTCGCAAAATCCTCCCCAGCTTAGAAAGCTGGGCACTATAATTGTGCGAGATTTAAGTCACTATTTACTTTTTGCTATTATCATTGTTTGTTCATTTTATCGTTTCCATGTATTTCTCGGCCTCTTTCGCATATTCGGCCATCTCTTTTACCTTTGAATCGTTAATATTTGTCTGATTATTTTTGAATGTTTCCCTGACAATTTTTTTAATTTTCTTACATCTCAATATATGCTCTGTTGTCTCTTCTTGTTCGTTGCATGTTCTGCACATCAAATTGTCTGTATAATTTCCTTAATTTGCTTCAAAACATACCATGTTCAGTTTGAATCTTATAATAGTTTTGCTCCTTGTGTTAAGGTACCCTTGTCTATCACTATGGCTCTTTCGTAGAAATCTCAGTTTCTTTTTCCTCTATGTTTTCGTTTTTGTCTGCTGCTACTTTCGCATTTATTTTTCTTTTGACAATTTCTTACATCTCAATATATGCTAGAAATCTCAGTTTCTTTTTCCTTTCTTTACTTTAATATCTTTTCCCACTAATTTGATTAATTTTATCTGTTTCTAACCCACATAGTGTTGGCCCTAGTACTGTCCCTTGTTCCACTGCTGATTTAAGGTATATGTGATCTGTTATTCCATATGGTGTATCTATAATTACTTTGCAATCTCTGTTCATTTCTTTATTAATTCAACTTCACTTGCTTCTATTCCGCACTTATATAATTCACAACACGCATCTTCCAACCATAATTTGTCGAAGCATTTT
>REGM01000165.1:81795-95154 GCA_004194415.1 Aurelia aurita
TGGTGTGTGGGGGGGGGGGGGGGGGTGAGTTTGGTTAACTGTTTGATAAAGTGCTAATCTTTGCCTTTTATCGCAAGCAATTCCGTTGCCACAACGAATTGCCCTTGGAACGCCATGATTGAGTTTGATAAACGATGAAAGAGAATTTTTGCAGTTAGTTTGGACCGATATATTCGTTGTAAGAGAAAGTATGCAGTCGTCTCCCAAAAATCTTTTTCTCTAACATTTTTGGAGACTGGGACTGGGACTAGTTACTACGAAGAAACGCAGAGGAGCTTTGTATTCTTTGCGAAGAAATCTGCAAAGCTGTATAGTTCAAATCAAATTTTCGCTCACGATCTTCTCTTTCTAATTATTTTCTAAAGCTCAAAAATTTGCTCTCTCCTCAAGATGGATATTTGTAATGTGAATATTTAATCCAGTTCGTGAGTCGCCAAAAGGCTTCTTTTCATTACTAGCTTTCCATTTCTTTAGCTGTTGTGAAAGTAACATATTTTTGTTGGCAAATGTGTCAAAGCTAATGTTTTTGATGAAATGAATAGTGATTTAAAACAATTGCACAACTATTCATGGATCTAGTATAAATTCAATAAGTTGAAAAAATGATTAAAACCGTGGAAGACTAACACTAGACACACTACAAGTATTTTTTATAAGAAACCCTTTATAAAAAACTGTCAGTGAAATTTTGCAAAAATTAAGAAACCAGGCTACCTGGATTAAACAGCTAAAACACTTTTGTAATTTGCAGCTTCCGTTTTCCCCCAGTTTCCCCAGATCACACAAAAACATTTTACACTTAGAGTATCGACACATTTTGTAACATTATTTAGAGTCTTGTTAATACTTGTTTTGAGATCTTACTAGGTACTTTGGAAGCCTTTTTGATAAGAATAAGTCACTTCTATATCAGAGCATTAAGCATTCAAGAAGCTCATAAGAAACTTTTAGAAGCAATACAGTACTGTCCTAAAATTTAAGAAACTACCTACCAGCCTTGGGCCAAAGTTTCTTATAAAAATACGTGTAGAAAATAAAGCATCCACCCAACGAAATTACTGAGCTTTCTTGACAAACAAATTAATAAAGGAAGGCCCTTATTTAACAGTTTTTCAGCATATTAACTTTTTCTAGAAATTGATGCTATTTGTTGGATAGACCTTGGGCTTATACAAATGTGACTTCGTCTAAACTGATTTTCCCAGCAATTCCTCCAAAACCAGCCCTTTTCAGAAACGACGATAATAACATTGGATCCTCAAGAGACATGACAAATAAAGGACGCGTCATCATTCATTAAAGAACAATACAGCTACAATGCCTGCCAAAAGTCTTAGAACACCTCAGCTAATTTTGCCTTGTTATGCAATTTAAAACTCTCCCCCTTAGAACAATGTTGTTCTGTGACGATAAAATCAGGATGACACGACGATTCGCGACTCTGATGAAAGGCTAGGACAATAGCCTTGCAAATCAACATTGTTTGGGGGGGGAGAGGGGGTGCCTCAACTAAACTCTACTGATAGAATTGCGGAAAAGTGTGTCATTATCAAGAAATGGCCTAAGTGTTCCAAGGACTTTTGGCAAGCATTGTAGTCATGGATGTCAAAATGTCATACCCCTAAAGGATACATTTTCAACGAAAAGAAAAACTCGAAAAATACCATTAAATGTGCTCAGAAAAATTGGCACCAATGTTTTTCTGTTTATTGGCATCCTAAAGAACGTAGAAAAGTGTGTTGGCACGAATTTACATAAAAAAAAACACTCAAGTATATACGTTTCTGCACTACAAGTTCTTCAATAAAACTTGAAGCTGCTTTCCGATATCATTGAGGTCTGCTCGGCTTGATGATACAGACTGATAATGAAATTTAATGTTCAATAATGTCTGCTTTATCCGCTGCAAAATGGTATCTACTGTGGCAAGAGGGGAGCTTTCGTGCCGTGGCGGAAAAGGCATTTTCCGCAAGCAGAGCAAGGACAGTTCTGTTCTGTTCAAATCAACGCGCCAATAGGCTATTTATTTGTCAACGAAATTTGATTGTCAAGCGGGACTGATAAACCAAGATGATCAAATTCGATTAACACCATGAAGTTCTCTCTAATAAACTAAGTTTATCACTTTTATAGACCTAGTTTATAAAAAAATGCTGAAAATCCCAGTTTATCAGTTGATAAACCTAGTTTATCGTGACAAACCTAGTTTATCAAAGTGATAATCCTAGCTTATCAGTGATAAACTAGGATTATCAGGTTTTTGTGATTTACGCGTGCCATGAACAAGGTATCATTCGAAAGAGCTTAGCGAGTGGAACTTAGCCTGCGTGCAGATTACTTTTACTTTTACTCCACTGATTTCTTTTCAGTGAGGTTTCTCATCCAATAGGAGAAATCTCTCTAAAAAGAAATCAGTCGAATCTTTGACACAACATCTCAAAATCCCAAGGGTATCTTTGAGGGCTAGCCTTATTTTGCAACAACAGATACCCTTGGCGAACGAGGTTGACAACAAAGGAACAATGCGAGCAGCCATCATTGTTACGCTTCGCATTAAATGAAAAACACCTTCGTTGCGAATTTGTACAAAAACTACAAAAATTCGTATGGCAGAAGCGTTCATAGTGCAATGCTGCTGAGTGTTTTTTTCTTAAGGTTACTGCCCTGGTTAATGACCAACAATATCATTTTCAGTTTTTTCCTTTTATCAATTATGCAGGGTCGAAGCAAGGGCGCCTACCTTGTATGAATTAGGTTTATTCGCAGTCCTATTTTCGTGACATAGTTCACACAGCAATTGCTGTATTGTAGTCTTTTTATCCGACCCGGAAGACGTAAGATGATGTAAGATAATTTGATAATTTTGTTTTATAAGAGACGACCACAGGGAACCAGACAGCGCGCTTTTTGAATGGTCAACACTGATAGACGTTGGAATTTGAAAGTCACCTTTCTTATGTTATACACAGATTAACAGGACAGCAATTGCTCCGTGTACTACAGTAAAAACCTGCACATAAGAACCTTCATTTATTAAGAACCTACAGCCTGAAATTTTGAATTTCTAACCCTAGATATAAGAACTTTTTCACCCTGATTTTCTGTTCAGGTTCTTATTAAAAGATTTTGGTTTACATAAAAAATAAAGAAAAGCAAAATCGGCCATGAAATTGATCAATGTAATGAAAGTATATTGCAATTTGCGCACAGGTATAGATAATGAGTCTTGATGCTCCATATACTGTAGTTATATTGTGAATTAGTTATACAGATGTAGCACAACATTTACTTCTTGATATCTATTTTTTTATATCTAAGAACCTATACCCCATGTTAAGAACCTGCACCCTGATTTTGCAATACCCCCACACAAATAAGAACCAAAACAGGCTGATTTCAAAAACATAGGTTCTTATGTGCGGGTTTTTACTGTATGTCACGTACCCTGGGTGTCACGAAAACAGGACCGCGAATAAACCCAATTCATACAAGGTAGGCGCCCTTCGTCTGATCAGCATTGAAAGTCACGTTTTTAAGAGCCTTTACTAAAAGCCAGCTTTCTCGGAACTGAAAAATCCTCAAGTAGTAGGTAATAAGTTTCTATTTAGGAGCCGCAGGACCAATCAAATGATGAGAAATTTGGCACAGTGGGAGATGATGCATGTAGCTACCAAAGAGTGTCTGCGTTTTTTTGACAATCCACTGGTCTGGATTTTAGACCGAACAAAGCTGCTGGAAGAGCTAGAAAACTTAATGCAATTATTGCGGAAGCTACAGCGTGGAAATTAAATTTTATATCAAAATTCTCAGACAACTTTGATAAACAAGGAAACGATCTATCGGCTTAAGTTATTTTCCTGATTCTACGGTCTTTCTGGGGGTCCTAAATTGCCTTTCAAGGAAGGGTATTTTAAAATCATGATATCTTTGATAAATGATTTACTGACGCTTTTGTCAACTGGATTTCCACATAGGGGTATTCCTAGTTAAATTACGCATCGAATGATGTATGGGTTCGCTATAATCCACGCACAGTACGGTCCTTCAGAGGAAAAAACTGAAAGTACTGCCGTGGAGGTGGGCAGTAACCTTAACTAGCACATCCAAGCAGCGATCCACAAGAAATTTTCTGCACAACACGAGGAACAAAATCGGGGCTGCAGCGGAAAACTGCACAGCCAGAAAAATGCTGTTATCGGTGAACATTTGCTTGCAAATTAAATTTATGTTGACAATGATAGTAAGCAATCCTTTCGGAAACTGGTATCATTTTGGGTTCACAAGACATCGAAGAAATGATTGCGAATGAAATAACATCGATTCATGAGCGCATGCATCGTGCAGACACGAATTTAGTCTGTCGATCCCTCCTTCGAGAACATGGTCTAAATGAAACCACTGTCGCGTTACATTTGAATAACATGGTTGCGAGTGGCAAAGTATCGAAAGGATTGTATAGGGGTAAGGAGAACCTGGAATTAAGAGATGAGAAGAAGGAAGTTGGATTTGTAGAGCCAAAGAGAAGCAGAATGTCTGATGACGAAGAAAAATTAATGGAATGTCGAAGCAGAATACTCGAAGAGTCATCGCGACACGAGGAGACCGATGAAGGCATGAGTGAAAAGGACGAGACAGATGAAAGCGATGGAAGCGAGATATTTTCCATGTCTCCTGGAAAGAAAAACTCGAATGAAGATACCTGTAAGAGACTGAAAATTTTGGAAAATAAAGTAAGTCAAATAATGAACAGGATTGACTGCACAGACAGGGAGATGAAAGAGAAATCTGAAAAGGAAAGCGGGAGAGAAATTGAATTTGACAGGCTTTTATCAAAAGTCAGGTTACTTGAGAGAGAAAATGAGCACCTGTACGATGAGAATTTTAATTTAACGAAACAGTTACAAAAAGTAGCAAAAGAGTATGAAGAGATATCCTCTCAATTGGTTTTAAATGAAAACAAATCTGCGCAGGAGGCACCCCCGCAGTTACCAACACAAGTCGGTACAAAAGATTCACAAAAAATCCAAAAAATGCATCAACAAGAGAAAGGGGAAAACCAGATCTCAACTGCACGTAAAGTACATGCATATGGCATAGAATCATCTCAAGGGACAAGCCTCCATTCAGAAGGAATTTGGGAAATCCCAAAAACAACGGCAAGATCAGTAAAATTTTTTAAAGAGACTATTCCCATAAAAACAACAAACAGGTTCAATGCCTTGGAAGACAATGCAGCTTGGGGTATAGATAGAGTGGCCCCTTGTGAGTTCTCGCATGCCTCTGCACTTCATACAAATGATGAAGTACTATCCCAAGGAATAGAACAGTCCAATCCAAAGAGAATATGGGAAATGCCCAAACCAACTGCTGCACGACCAGACCGAAGTCTTGAGAACAAAACAACAACCAATGAATACAATCCATTTGCTGAAACCAGGCTATGGGGAACAGTAAGAAATGAAAGAAACGTAGTTCCTGGCGAACATCTTTATTCAGAGGCTGTATAAAAACGTAACAATGAAAACAACGAAACCCGCCAGAATCAAGCAAGATCAGCACCATGGGAAAACCAACCGGCGGAAAGAACAAAGAAGCCTACCATCTCCATCGTCGGAGACTCCATGTTGAGAAATGTTCGAAAACAAGCGTTCAACCGAGAGATTAGGCAGTTCTCCTCATACGTCAAAACATTTCCAGGAGCAACGGTAGAGCATATGAAATCCTATTTAGAGCCTACAATTTCCATGCACCCTGACGGCATTATCATCTTGTGTGGCACAAACAACCTGCGAAGAGAATCACCACATGAGACAGCAAACAAGATCATTAAATTGGCAGTCGAAACTAAAAGACAAGTGAAAAATGTGGCAGTTTCAGCAATCATTAGAAGGGCTGATTCTGAAGAACTGGAATGGAAAAGGCAACAAGTAAATCAGTTGGTCGAACAGGGATTGAAAACATCTGAAATCAGCTTTATTAAACATGACAACATTCAAAATGGACACTTAGACAATTGGGGCTTACATCTAAATACAAACGGATCGAACATATTAACAGGTAATTTCATCGATTTCTTAAAGGCAGTTTGACTAGATCATGCAAATTTTTCTCAAATCGCGTTTCAAACGGGTCGAAATTCTTTTTCCCTTGGCGAAGAGTCGTTCTCTAGCACCCACCTGCAATCTGTTAGCTCTTTGCCTTCGGTAAACAATAACATACCCCTTGTGGGATCATCAGCCCCATCACCTACTTCAGCAGATATTTCTTTAGAATCTAATGATTCATGTGACATCGACAAACTCTTTAGCCTCAGGACAAAGTATCATAACGACATTCTGCACAGAAGGTGAGCGCGTTAACAACTACGCTAACGATTGCTAAGCTAAAAGAGTATAATAGATCCTTCCCCTCTAAAACTCGGCAACATTTGTCCAAATAGTTAGCAGCTTCAGGTATTAGCAGGAATTAACCTTCTGCAGGTAATATTGCAGAAAACGCGAGAAACAGGTTATTTTCATGCAGTTTTACATTCGACCTCCTATATTTTGAAAAAACGCCCCCTAATCGCCCAAGCAATATCCGGATTCGTCTTCTACGTAAAATGTTGAGTTAGAAAAAATTGGTCTGGTAAATTGCAAGCTCGGGTGATAATGCTGCCCCTCAGAGATTTTGGAAACCTACTTTTATTAATTTAACTATCCCAACGAATAGTACCTAACAAACAAACAGGCAGGCAAGACTCCACTGACAGTCTCTTTATACAATAGTAATCATTAAATGCATAATCTTACGAATAAACAGTTCTATCTTTGATCTATCAAATACTAGATGTCATATTAGAAACACCAAAAATCCAAATACAACTACATCGAAGACTGTCTTTCCATAAATGCTAAAAAAGAACTAATACTAGTTTATTCGATAAATCTATCCAAGTCACTTTCAACTAGCTGATATTGTCTTTATTCTTCCATGCATCTTCATGGCTCTTGACTCTCACTCCCATTACGATTAGGTTGCTTCTGCTGCATACAGCTTCTGGCAACTGAGTCAAAAAGCCTTGAGGAGTAGAAGAAATACAATTGAAATCAAACTCAATTGACCAGGATCTCACTATTTAGTCATCGTAGAAATTGGTTTCATAACCGAAAGACTGACAATTGGTTCCACAGAAAAAAACTCCTTCTAAATAATGTTATGAGCTAAGTGAAAGGGATGACACTCTTCTTTTTCAGTACAGGAAGAAGTTGGTAAAGATGAAAACAATACCATGCTAAGACAACTGAGTTACATCAAAACCTATTGAAAGAGGAGTATGAAGAAATTTCAAGAATATCTTCAAGAATATTCACCCTTTCTGAACAAGTATCTTATTTCAACGGAAGGCATAAAAAATTCATGCAATATTTGATAGCTATGATTTCAGATGTCAAACATATCGAATTTCACTCAAGAAGATAACAAGAAATCATACTTCTCTATTTCTGGAGCACAGTGGACAAAATCGTGGTTCCAAAACTTGTAATTGTGGTTCTTGATAAGCTCAATAAAGGTGATGAGAAGACCCCATGGATGAGGTCTGTTAACTATCAATCTTTCAAGTAGAACCCTGAAATGTAAAAAAAACGCAAAATTAAGATTTTCTTCGAAACAAATAGCCGAAAATATATAAACGCTGAGTAAAATCAGTTCCAAGTAAAAGGCAGGAAAGACAAATGAAATATATTCCTAGAAACGCAGTGTAAACAGTCTTGTTTTCTTTTGAATCGATTTTTCATTTCATTACAAACTAAAGGACGTTTCTATATTTAACAATATCGGTCTCCAACGGGATAGTTCAATTTCTGTCTATCACTCCGAAAGTACAACATATCTAGCTAATGCCAGTCGTTTCAATTATCAAATGCTTCAGAGAGACGACACAATGGGCTTTGATTTAGAACATTCTGGGTAAGAGTATGAACAGAAATGGATTTAAATGAATCAATTTCTACTTAAAAGCAGAAAGACCAAAGCATTTTTGTGATTGTTTCTTGAATTTACGAGCACTGAAAAGAAAGGAAAATTCGACTTTACGAAATTCTTGGTTGCCAAATGCCTGAAAAAGGGCCTAAAACAAATTGATGAAATCGTAAAGAATCTCCTCGCACAGAACAATATGCAAGGACATTTCATCTCTCTCAAGAGCTATATAAATTTTCAAACAAATATTGAAGTTTTTCAATCCTTTCATTTTCATTTTCATTTTTAATTCTTTATACAGGGTAAAAACATCAATATATATAAATACTGCTTTACAGCTTGCCCTGTTAACTAAACCAAAAGAAAACCTAAACTAACTAGTTACAATGTTTCATATATAAAGTAAACAAACGTAAAGTCGAAATATTATCGTGGATCACGTAACAGCTTTCTTAAAAGCAGAGAAGCTACTTGTAGTTTTGGCTTCAGATCCTAGTTTGTTCCATAGTTTGGCTCCCCTGAAAGAAAAGCTCTTTTGACCAAGGGATGTTTTCAACAGCGGAAGGTTCAAATCCAATTTGGAATTGCGTAATTCCCTGACGCATGTATCAGAGACTCTTGTGAACAGACCTTGCAGATAAACAGGCACTTCATTGTGCAGTGACTTGTGAACAATTTTTGTTGTTTCGAAGTCTATCATTTGTTGGACATCTAGCCAGCCAAGCTGTTTAATAAGAGGCTGCGAGGAAGCGTCATAGGGGCTATTTGTAACTATCCTAGCTGCTCTATTTTGCAACTTTTGTAATTTCCGAAGAGCCGTAATACCACAGTTACCCCAAACAGGAGAACAATATCGAAAGTACGGCTCTACAAGACTCTTGTACATCGTTTGTATGGTCTGTAATGTGAGGTATCTTTTTGCAAATTTCAGCATTCCTATTCCTCGAGAAATTTTTTTTGGTAATAACGTTTAAATGCTCGTCCTAGAGCAAGTGTTGATCAACCTGAACACCCAAGTATTTCGCATGTTTGACCATGGAGACTGGTTCCTCTCCAATCCTATGGCAATAACTGTGCAGATGCTATCTCTTACCCGTTAAAACTTGCACTTTCTTCATTGTTCTGTGCGAGGAGTTACTTTACGATTTGATCAAATGTTTTAGGCTCTTATTCAGGAATTTCGCAATCAAGAAATCTTTGTAAAATGGAATTTACTTATATTTTCAGTGCTCATAAAAACGCAAGACAAAATACAAAATACAAATTACAAAATACTTTAATCTTCAATGAATTTTGCAAAAGTGAAACTTTTTTCTGGCTCAACCAGTAGCACAGAGAAAAGAATAGGTAGATTGCAGCGAAAAGGTCGTACGTCTGAAGGATTCGCGGCTTTTGGCAACAAATATCTGTTCAATACGGAGAACAAAGTAGGCAATGTGTAAACAAAACGAGCATATTCCTAATAACTCTTCAGGTAGACAATTCATCATTACCTTGTTATCTGCTCCTGGATAGCCTCTGAGTTTGCTTCAGCAAAAAGATAAAGCAGCGTACAGCTAAAATAGTGAGTATGACTATTCGGGTATCGCAGCTGGTTTGCTATTGCATTCAAGAATAAGTACCGACCTGGAATAGAAGTGAATTGATGTCAGGTCAAATAACATTGTAACGAGAACACATGAAGATGTATTTCCCCTTCCATAAAGGAGCCCTCGGGAAGACGATACGCCATATGCTTTTTTCTGGGCCTTTGGCTACCATAATATAAAAACAAAAACAAATAAAATGAGCCAATAATACTTTGCTTCGATTTGAAGGGGTATAATGTACAGTCCTCTTACTCAATTCATTAACCATTCTTATTAGTTCGTGGTCTGATAAACCAGCAACTATTGTGCAAAAAGGTGTTGCTGCATGCTAGTTTTAATCGAACATAGATAAAGTTGAAGACCGCTATCTCGAAGCTTCAAGGGAAATGAACAGTTGCTCGAAATAGTGAGGTTTCCAGATAACCGCAGCTCTAGCCCCAAACTTAAGTTAATCAAGGGGGATTACAAAATTGCTTGAGATAGTGAATAGTTAGAGATAACAGAGTTCAAGTTATTGAGGTTTAATACCGCAAAAGAATTAAAAAAAGTACTTGTACTCAAAACTTCTGTGTGATCTGAAAACTGCTCGAAAAGAGGGATACCATAACAGGGACCCTTGAGACCTCTCCGATATGAAATACATATAATCAATTAAGGCTGCGGTTAATGAACCAAGTTTTTAGTTCAGTTTGGTCGATGACTTAAGATAACAGACTGTGCATGGTTCACTGGCTTCGAAGACGTCGTTTATATCTCATGGCTACAGAACATTACTTGCTAGATTACAATTAAAGACAAACAGCTTTTGTACAGCATAGCAGCACAGCAGAGAAGCATTCACCATTATTTCCGGTATATAGGTATGTATAAGTGAAGTAGTTCATGCAAGAGTTAAAAGAAAAGAAATATTAAAAATCTAGCAGGTCTATCACGAGTTGTGGTAAAAGAAAAGTTTCCCGTCGAGAAAACTACTTACCTTCAGTATCCAAGTCAACAGCCAAATTCTGGAAAATGTCCATGTGGGACGAATGCGTGATTGTTGATATTGATGGTGTACCACTCTTACTCTGAATATAAGCGATGGCTTGCGTTCCTACGTATAGCACCAATGCATTCATTAATGCTACGTTGTATCGTGTGCCTGGTTCATTTGAAACCTAAGGAGCAAATGCATCACTCACTAGTAACATTTCTGTTCAATATCAATGTCCGTCAATTGCAAATAATAAATGTTAAAACCTATCTGTTACATGTCATTAATAGTTATGCGATATGTTTACACCTCGAATCTTTCTTTGAATTATTTCTATTTGAGTTTAACACAACTAAAGTCTGTTTCAAAAGTCCAGGCACTTGATCTATTAATTGTCATGGCTTGCTATTATGAAGCAAACCTATCAAAACTTAGGCAACAATCGAGATATCTTAAAGAGCGGAGAATTTTGAGCTCAGTAAAGGGGTTTTGCCCTTTGGGAATTCTACCAATTTTTTGTTTCAAATCGAAGAGACATCAATTTTATACCCTCTGACAGACTATTTCCTCGTCATTTCAAATCTGCAGTCCGGTTTCCCGTGAACTGTATAATTTTGGAAAATATATACGAAACATTGGACCCTACTGCTCCTATACATCCTTGCACAAATTTAACTGCTACCTGTCTGTATAATGTGAATTATGATTAACAATACAACTGATATCAACAAATGGTGTTCAGATTTGAAATCAGGAGGTGACCTTTCAGATGGCATAAAATTGATGGCTCTACTATATGGAACCAACACGTTGCTGGAACTCCCAAGGGACGAACCCCCACTGACTGAGCTCAAAACTCAAACTCATTTTAAAATTAAAATTCCGCAAACAAGGACAAAGAATAGGCCAAGTGCCTCGACTTATGAATCAGATTTAAGTCGATGATCTCTTTTGCAATGCAGACTCGGTTATTTCAAAACTTGAACTCCACTTTGGAGCACGAAGCCACTATAAGATATAAGACTTAATCAGTTGAACATTGGAATCACAATAATATTAATAACCAACTCCATATTTCCCATGATTCTCAATAACGACAAACGAGTGTCCCACCTATTCAATAATAAAATTTCCATCCTGGCATAAAGCCTTTGAAAATAATTTAGCTTGGTAAACAGCTTCTTGACATGAAGATTCACAAACCTGCAAATAGCTTCTAAGCTCTGAAAGAAAGGTGACAGGTGCCCTCGTCTTTAAGTATGAGTCTAGATCCTGACAAAAAAGAAAAGAAAAATATATATGTCTGTACGGTCATAAATTAAAGGGGTGAAGTAGGTGATACAGGCAAGTAAACTGCCAACAAATATGGCATCAACCGAGTATGCCAAAAACTATTTGCCTCTTTGGAAGCCAATTGACATAAGAAGCCAATTGACATAATTGACATAATCTTACAAATGAACAAAAGTGGATTTGCAGGAGACTTTCCAAATCATAGTGTGTTTACTCAGCGTTTTAATAAAGAACAGATTCACATATCTGGGTTTGAGTTGGACTTTTCGGGGTAGGAGATTGAACTCACTCAATTAACAAGGCCTTCAAAGAACAAAACAAATTTTTGACAGACATAGTAACAGTAGTCAGTTTCTTTGCCGTTTCACGGAATCATCATAGGTCATTTCTATGTGGCACGGATGTAATGCTTCAAGCATGATGAAACAGATATTTCCGATTCTCAACTGAAGATGGCGCACTTTTTTATGCATCTTTAAACAATATTCAATAGACGATTCCGGAAAAGATGGCGTCGAGGGGCATTTGACCAAGATGCATTGCGTTTGATGATCGAATTTCTATAGAATCACTGTTGATTCCATTATAGAACGCAATGCATCTTGGTCAAATGCCCCCCGACGCCATCTTTTCCGGAATCGTCTATTCTATCAAATCAGAAATTCACTTGTCAGTAGGCAGCCGATAATAAACCAACGCAGACAAAAAAGGAGGCAACATGATGGCGCCTACAAAAGCCTGCCATTTCCGTAAATAAAAAAAATTCGAAATTTCGAACGTCAGCCTCTTTGATGTTGGGCGCGATGGTGGGACGAGCTTCGGCAGATTTCAAACCATCGCGGAGATGAGAATGATTTCGCGTCCGTTTTAAATAATTTCATGGAGGAAAGCAGAAACAAATGTCTTCCTTACGAAGTTTAAGAGTTGGGGAACATTTTGGTGCAAAGAATTGGGCGTTTAATGCAAAATTCACCGAGATTCAGCGAGGACAAAACTGTTGTTAAATTTAGGCAGGTCATTTTTTTTATTTTAAAATTATTTATCTACGGTATGACTGATTTTCAGGGGGCCGTGCCAAAAACTTTACAAATTAAAAATCTACAATTAATACTAATAGTAAAAAGAAACTAATTACAATCATAATATATATACAATCAAAAACTAATTACAATAATCCACGCCCTTTATCTTGTTCTTAAAAGAAGATAAAGAGGGAGCTTGCCTGGCCTCGCGGCTAAGTTCATTCCAGATTTTCGCTCCACTAAAAGAAAACGCCTTCTGCCCATTGCTAGTTTTCATGAATGGTACTAGCAAGTCAGTATAGGCATTTCTTAGACTGATAATATTGCGTTCAGAGTTTCTGATAAACAAGTGTGAAAGATAATCAGGAGCGAGATCATTGACAGACTTCTACACAACTGTTGCTGTCTCACTTCTAATCAGATCTTTCACAGTTGGCCATTTTAATTCTTTAATTAAAGCTTCGGCAGGAGCATCGTAGCTGCTATTTGTGATAATTCTAGCCGCACGATTTTGCAATTT